>SNQJ01S0075678.1:42720-67308 GCA_010110895.2 Picea sitchensis
CGTCTCCCTTTTTTGGCCACGCTCAATCTTCCATAATTGTCTAAGTTAATGAATGAACCTATGTGTCATGATTTGACATGTCCCCCCATCCCCACGAAGATTCCTTAGGATATTCCAAAATTCAAAGGAAAAACTAGTGAGGATCCTAGTGATCATGTCGCTACTTTTCACCTTTGGTGCTCTTTGAATTCCCTTAATGATGATTCTATTCGATTAATATTGTTTCAATGCACCCTCGTAGGGGTCTCCGTGAAATGGTATATTGAGCTACCAAGAGGGACATATAGAACCTTTTATCAAATGGTTTTAGTCTTCCTCAACCACTTCCAATTTTTGATTCGTTACGACGCTAGCTTAGAAATTTTGTCGACCTTACATTAGGAAAAAGCCACCCACATCTCGGGTCACATCCAAGAGTGGTGTAGATGGAAGAGGTTGATCAAGACCTGCATAATCCCGAAATTCCTGCTAGAGTGGTTCCTTAAGTCTCTACAACCTTATATTTCAAAGGATGTTTCTACATTTGGGGTTACATCTGAGGAAGAAGCGATTTTTAAAGCCTACCAGTTAGATATTATATATGCCTAGTTTGGGATGTTATACGATATTCTTCCAGATGCACCGAGGTCAAACTATGACCCTAGAAAAAAGCCTGGGCCTCATGCTGATGGCATTGCGGGCTTTGCTAATGTGAAATCTGCAGACTCAATGAAAATCTATTTGAAAGAGTTGTCTCTAAAATAATCTGTAGGAGGGACAAATTCATCTATGTCCTCCACTCCCACTCAGTCGACGGACGTACATTCTGTGCAATCGTCGATCAACCGAATGGTAACCAACAACCATGAGGGAATACAAAGAAAGGATGTGGTAATAATCGTAGGGGTGGGAATAATAATAATAAACCCAAGGACAATGGTAATAATGAGAAGTCAAATAATAATGCCGGTGAGGGAAAGAAAGAAAGATAGAAGCTGAAGTTTCCCTAGAAGCTTTGTACAAACGATCACCTTACCCACTTATGCCCCAAACTTGCGAAAGCTGTGAGGATTTTATCTCTATCACATGTTGTGTTGACTAATGATTTTCCACATAATCAATACATGGCCTCGAGCTCCTCAAATGCTGAAAATGTGATGAGTGGGAGTCAAAACCCATCGTTGGAAGATGGTTACCATTTATGCATCAATATGGTTAAATATGAGGTTAATGTAGTAACTCGGTCTCATGATTACAATTCTCCACAGACTGTACCTGGTCTAGAGTCTCCCCCTGCTCAGGAGATGCCCTTACAGATTGAAAAACCAGAGCCCCTACCTCGTATTCCGAAAGGAGTACTCAAGCGTTCTACCCACAATCCTAATGCTAGAGCCACCCAAAATTACTCTATTGTTGAGGATCTGGGTCAAACCCCTTGTGCGATGTTGGCACTAGAGGTAATCTAGACATGTCATTCAAAGAGGAATGCCTTTCTATCTACGTTAGGAGCTCTATATCCTTGTGGTTCTAAATTTATCAAGTTTAACGTCATGAATGTGAAGCCTCGCTTTCCTTATCATGTGGCATTCCAAATCCACGTAGGTTACTCAAAGTATACCATCAAATGTACATTGTTGATGAAGGCGCTGCAACATGTGTGATGTCCCTGGTCTATTGGAAATCCCTCAACTCTCCGACCCTTTCTCAGTCTCCGACCATGTTGACTTCTTTTGAAGGTCATTCCTTCTGCGCTCACGATATTCTTCCCGCCTTCCTGGTCTAGTTAAGTGGGACGATCATGATAATCGACTAGTTGTCCTTTGTGTACACTAGCCCAAATGCATTTGTTGGACCGTTGATCCTTGTGATCGACAATTCTCAGTTGACAACTAAGAATATCAGTGTTAGAATGACTTCATGGCACCGATTCATCATGTATACGTCATGTCCAATAGTTCTACTTCGTCAAAGAGGTCTGTTCCTTTCCACACTTCATATTTTAATGATCCTTGGACCCTACCTTCCTCGATTGCATCTTGTGAATATCAGTCACATATTGTAATGGCCATGCCATTGTCGACAACAGAGATAGCGTATCAAGATGTTATTGACTCTTATGTCGATCCAGATCCTATTACCTCGCAAACGGACGAGGATGATCCTGTTCTAGAGCCCATGTGGGCCACTTCATCATCTTATTCACATGAATGCCTCGATGAGACTTTAACTTGAGGTGAAGCTATCATAGAGGCCATGAATGGTTCAGATAGGCCATGGGATGATATCCATCATCGCTCTTATTTTATCCCAAAGCTTGCCGAAATCGAACAAGATGATTTTAGATATACCTTAAGCGAGATAGTTGGTCACGCCATAGTTCCACTTGATACGAAAGAAATTTATGCTGAAGGAAACATGGAAAGTATCTATCCTACCATCACGATCAATATCTCTCATATTCCTGGCAAGATTGAAAATGTATACATTGGTGCAGATTTTTCACCGAAAGAAATTCTGATCTACACTGAGCTCTTCAAAGAATTCCGTGATGTGTTTGCTTGGTCATATGAAGAGATGCCAGGAATCGACCCTCGGATTTTCGAACATGAGATTAAAAACTACCTGGATGCTAAGCCTGCTCGATAATGACTTAGAGAAATCCTAGGAAGGCCCCTGCTATTGAGGCAGAGGTAGAAAAATTGCTTAATGCTGGCTTTATCTAGCCGATTCCCTTGAATGAATGAGTATCCAATCTCATTCTTGTGAATAAAAAGCAAGGAACCATCCGTGTATGCATGGATTTTCATTACCTGAACAAATCCTGTCCCAAAGACAACTTCCCGTTACCCTTAATTGATCAGATTATCGATGAATGTGTGGGAAGCAAAGTTTTTTATTTTATGGATGGATTTTCAAGGTATAACCAAATTCAGATTAAACCCGAGGACCAACATAAGATGAAATTTATTTTCCCTTGTGGTACTTTCACATACCGGAAGATGCCTTTTGACCTTAAGAATGTCGGAGAAACCTTCCAATGAGCTATGACCTTCGCATTTCACGATCTCAAGCACATAGTCGAAGCCTATCTCGACGATCTCGCTGATCACTCCCGTAAGAGAGTGGATCACCCTAAAGACCTTCGACTAGGTTTTGAAAGATGTCACCATTATCAAATCCATTTAAACCCTCATAAATGCATATTTTGTGTTAGGTCAGGTCGACTTCTAGGATTTTTAGTCTCTGAGAATGGGATCATGGTAGATTTGTTAAAGGTTGAGGCAATACTTCGATTGCCTCCCCTGTGCCCTATTCATCAACTTCAAGGTTTACATGGGAAATCTAACTTTTTGCGATGGTTTATAGTGAACTATGCCAATATTACTAAGGGTTTCATGCATCTCCTAAAGAAGGACACTCCTTTTATCTGGGATGAGCGAGCCCAGGAATCCTTCGATGCTTTGAAGAAAGCCTTGGTATCGACGCCTCTGCTGAAGTCTCCAGACTACAATAGAGATTACTTAATTTATGTTACCATGTCTGAGGAAACGATTGGTATGGTGTTGGTTCAGGAGGATGCCGAGCTTCATGAGCATGTCATTTAATATCTTAGTCGAAATTTAGTTGGCCTTGAACTCAAATATTCTCATGTTGAAAATCTATATTTGGTTACCGTTCACGCAATCCAACGATTACGAAACTATATATTTCTTTGAAAAACCATGTGATTGCCGATGTCAATCTATTTCAATCCATCCTTACTAGGCGTATCATAGGGGGAAAGTATAATAAATGGATTTTCATTCTACAAGAATTTGATCTTGATTTCGCTTCTGCGAAGTCCAAAAAGTCACTAGTTTTTGCAGAGTTAATATTCAAATTCCCTCAAATGGATGAGGATGTTATTCATGTTGATTCATTTGCGGATGAACACATTTTCACTGATCATAGCAGTCACTGATTCATTTGAGATTGTCACTGATCATAGCAGTCACTTTCAGAATGAAATTATGAAAGAATTATCATAAAACATGGGGTTTAGACATGGTCATTCTTCCCCTTACTACCCCTAGACAAATGGACAAGTAGAGGCTGTGAACATGTCTCTCAAGACCATTTTGCAAAAACCTGTCAGTCAGAGAAAATCTGTCTGGCATATCATGCTTTATCCAACACTTTGGGCATATTGAACCTTGATTAAGACTTCCACTGATTTTTCTCCTTTCCATTTAGTAGATGGTGTGGAGTCAATATTACCTATTGAATGAAAAATCCCTTCTCTTTGATTGGTAGTTGCGCTCCTACATGACACTTCCGATATCAAACAACTCCTCGTACACCTAGAGAGTCTAGATGAGCAACGTCAAGACACCTCCATGACTATCAAAGAGAATAAAATATGTGTCAAGGTCTAATATGATAAGTTTTTCTGTCCTCGGTAGTACGTCGAGGATGACTTGGTCCTCCTATATGATCAAGCCAAAGAACCGCTAGGGACATGAAAGTTCAAACCCATGTGGCACGGTCCCTATATTGTGCGACATGTCTTAGAAAAAGGAGCCTATGAATTAGAATGTTATGAAGGGAACATGATGGTTGAGCCCAAGAATGAGGATATATTTGAAAATATATTATGCTTGAGCCCCAAGCTTGGGCGCAACTCTTTGTATACTAATGTATTTTAGTGTATACATATTTTCCCTTTATTTTTATCTTCAACTTTATTATCAAGCTTTTCCTTGGTTGGAAAATGTCAATGGAGTCTTCGGTGTACTTAGGATTCATAGATAGGGCTAGTCGTCATACACATAACTTGGCATCCACCGTTTGGGTTGTTTACTCGCCCAAGGGTCTACTGGTGTCTTCGGGTGGCGTATGCCTAGGGCCATCCACAAATAATGTGGCCGAGTATAAAATTGTTATAGAACTTTTACGTGATTCCATTTCACATGGTATTCACTTGTTAGAAATTCGCCTGGACTCCCAGTTAGTAGTATCTCAGTTGAACGACAGTTACTGTGTGCGAGACCCTACTCTACTTCGACGATTCTTACGGGTATGACTTTTAGAATTACATTTTGATTTTATTACTTATCATCACATACCTAGAAGTTCTTATTATGTATCCGATGCATATGCTAATTTTGTTTTGGATTGGAATTTGTCACATAAATAAAGAAAATAAAACACTTTCATCAATGTACACATTGTAAAATAAGTAAAGCCAAAGATCAATGTTTTTATATATATTTCATCTCTCCAAAAAATATGATGTTATAGTACAAAATTAGGCTGACACCCTCAAAATACATATATGACCAATCATACAATATTCACGACATCTATGCATGTGGCACCAGATGTGTGTTATGGTAACATACTATGGTGTTTGTGAGATGCCAAAAGAGTCGTATCCAAGCATGGGGCACACCTACCACCTGCCACTGCATCGCCTCCAGTAGATCCTCCAACTGAACCATGGGAATCCTCTAAGTCAAATGATACAGGTTTCCCTGCACATTTTGAAACACTCTATCATCATCCCCTCCTGCTGCCTCATCCCCCCGGTGCCTCTGCCAGTGTCGTGGAAGTCCATCCAATCGTCATGGACTTATGTCTGCATCACAAACATGTTTAGTTAGTACTTGACATCATCCAAAAACATTTTTTTTTTCTTATGAACAGATACAAAAAATTAAATATTCAAAAAACTTTGACATACCTATGTCTCCGTAGGCGGAACCTGGTGGTAATGACATGTACGGATCTCCTCTGAAGTCAATCCATGCATAAGAATATCCCTCCAGAGCCATCACTTGCCGACACCACCAAAATAAAAACTCATAGTTGTAGGGTGTTGGCACCCTACCATCCCCCTGTTTCCTAATCACCTCGATCCACTGTGCCATGGCTAGATCGCAAGGTCCATGCAGAATAATCTCAACTCTAGGGCCTAGGCCTGGAACTCGCTCGAAGAAAAAACTACAAATGATAGATGAAAATTTGAAGTTCCTCTTTCTACTCAATTTTCAGTCTGTCAGCTGGCTCTTCATGTTGGCCAATAGTGAGGTGCACTAGTCATAAATCGTGGGTCGCAAGCACTCCATTGAATACAACATAAGTGGCCTCGATGCCTGGTGCTAAGAGGCTGACCCTATGATCCGTTTCAAAACTAGGGAAACAATATTGAGACTTATATTGTTGATTTCTCTGATTGGGAGTTGGCTCCCTACCTTCTCGGTCCCTGCAATGCGATGAATGGATTTGCAATCCTCTATGTTCATGCCACTCCCAACTCCCCGGGCTTTGAGCTTGACCACCTCAGTCCAGTGTGACAATCTCGTCAAGAAGTAAATGTAATCAACTTCAATCCTTAATAGTTTTATATCCCAAAACTTGTATAGCCCACATTCTTTTAAAACCATTTGGGCCTCTAGATCTCTCTCCACTGCAGCATCCACCTCTATGTGCTTTCTTTCTCTCCACTCTAGCACCATCCTGCAAGATTCAAACCATTTTTTTGAGTTAACAACATTTAAAAAACCTCATCCACGGACATGTACGTGAGTTATAGTGTACACAGTCACATATAGGGATGCTTATACGCTGGCTATTTTGAAAACAATCGCATATAGGTATGCGTATACATGACCTGATGATCTATAGCCCGCATACACCTTAGTTTCTAATTTGCACCCTAAATAACTTAAAAAAGGAGGCCTAATTAAAAATTTTAATCCACTAGAAAGAAAGAGGGGAGAAAGATGAATTACCTGGTCCATACAGTTCTTGATTCCATCTCTCGTAGCTCCCGCAATCAATAGTTGAAATTCAGAGGCAATTTGGTCCAAAATACACTATTTGGGTAAAAAATACAAATGATATAGTAAATTTGTTTTTTTTTTTACTATTTATAGAAATTTTTTACACACTTTACATAGTTTCGTGCAATATTTTGGCTTAATGGACTAATATGAAAGTGGATGGAGTTGGTTTTGTTACTTTTGTCTAGGGATTCTTGCATTTTTTCAGCACCATGTCCCCCGTTCGTAACTTTGGACATGTATTTTCGTCACCCAACATATAGGATAGGTAACCAATCCATCATGCACACTTGCATCATCCTATGACTGCAACTCATATGCCTTAGGTACGAACCCATTTAATATTGACACAAAACTTTCTATCTGCAACTAGAAGTGTTGTTATTGAATGGTAGAGACTTACCAAATATGGGTACCCTAGTTATATCCCCTGCTTCATTCGGGGCCCATGTAGAGATTTTTGTTCGTAGGATAGAGAGTCCCTTATAGATAATACATGACTTTATGTTTGAACCTCATTTCTTACTCATAAACATACTGACCTATACCTAGAGGACTCCTAACGAGTCTAATTTAAGATCTTTTCTGACTCTCTCAAAAAGTGAAAAGATTGATGATTGAACTTGTCTCTCTCACACTTGTAAATTAGATTTGAAAGGATGTCTATTTGGTGCAAGTTTACCCATTTTTCAAACCAAGTATACTAAGATTATGAAAAAGGAAATTTTTTGGCATTAAGTTGTAATTGCATCTCATTTTCTTGCTTGCAGTATTGAGCCTATTGTCGGTTCCCGCTTTTTCATTATAATCCTATCACCTCAACAATTTGCATCATTAGCCAAGCAGAGCCTTGTTTATATCCTTCATAGCTTGACACCCTATATCTAAGAGGAAACATTCCCCCAAGTGTCCATATCCCACATGAACCTCCTTGCATTGAGCATAGGTATGTTCCATTGCTGGAACTAGTTTCTTACTTGTGACATTCGTTTCCTCCTCTGTATCATAACATTCATTTGACTATGAAAAACCAAAAAAATACGGGTGGGAAAAGAATATTATATTATACTGGTAGCAATCATGTCACCTTTGAACAAAGAACAAATTTTTTGAGTCCACTTGTCATCAAAATTTTAGGTTTAGCATGACCTTAGGAAGCTGAGCTCGTTATGTAGAGTTTACTCCCCCGACTGGTTACTCTTCCAGTCCCTATGGAGATTTTTATTGATGCCTCCTACATCTCAAAATTTCATGATTGAGTCTATGCCGCTAGAGTCTTCCATATGTATCATGCTCTTGTTCAAAGGATGTCTATCAACCTATGTCGACCATTCCTCATAACTCTTGAATTTTCATATTGGCCATACCCTCAGTATGTCTCAGAGTTACATGAAGTTGTAGTCCTATTATGAACCATGGTCCTCCTTTCATCATTGGTAGGTAACCTTAAACCCAACAATCAACATTTCATCATTGGTCGCTGACTGGGGGGTTTCCTTTGTGTTCTTCGACAATAAATATATTCACACATTGATATTCGTGCAGTGTCTTGGATACCATTAGCCTTATTGGTGCTTTCCTTTCCTTTGTCAACAATTTTCCTTATTGGCTGCTATTCAGAGGGTCTTTTTCGTGTCCCGCTTGCATCTGGTACATGCGAAAGACACATAGGGTCGTTGGTTCGTGAACATGTTCTTCGTTTTCTTTCTTCCAAATCATCAAATCCTGCTTTGTACCTCATGACGAATGATGAGAGATTCCTTAATTCTCTCCTTTCAATGGGTCTCCTTCCATCAAATTCAACTCATCTATTCTAGAAACGAGACCTAGAGTCCTATGAGTACTTAGAGGCTTGCAGTCATTAATGGCGGGTTATCCTGCGATCGACAGTTGGGAATACATCAATGTCTCCTGATCGATGAATTATTTAACTGTTCAACCCTGACACATTTATTCACACTTGTAAGAATGTACTCGGTGCCTTGATACCTACTTTCATTATCGGTAGGCTATCTCACATTTGTTAATGATATACCTTAATAACCGATAATCAAACAAAGTCTCATTATGTTCAACCTCAACTCCTTTATTCACACGATGTAGTATTGCACCTTTGGTGGATCATGTATAATACTTGAAGACATCAGTTCATAGTCGCATCTTTCCTGAGTTGTTGCTATCTCTCATTGGACCAGAACCTATGTGACTTCAGTGATCATGGGGGATCAGATCGTACTCCACTATATACATACATCTTCATATTGATTTTGAGACTGGTTTTACTAGGCCTTGTTCATGACTATGATAGCCTTTGGAATGTAGCCACCTTTGTATTGCCTATTTATGGTTGTGAAAAGCTGTTTGGTGTATTTTTACATGGATCTATAGTGTAATTCAAACTGACAACCATGTGCGCAAAGTCAGTACAGATTCTAATATTGTCACGAGCAACTAGTTCTTCCAGATGGATCTCCATTACTCCACTTTTGTGTATTATAATGTATTTCTACCATTGCATATGCTCCTATGACCTCACACATTAGGGGGCATCTATTATAGCAATATTTGCCTCACCTTATGAAAATTTTCTCAAAAGGCCTTTTTCCATTTCCCTATGCAGACTTGAAGTCCCTTTATGTAAATCCCAGAGATAAAAACAATATTTTTCCACATAAATTCTCCCTAACTACTATACAACATGCGTATACGTAGGTTGCACCACTACAGCCCACGTACATCAGGTTTTGTGCCCAAAATTAAAAAATAGTGTCAAGTTTTCATGTCATGTCACATGATCCATGATCCATGAATTTCCATATACTGGAAACGTTCCGACTTGGCCCTTCAGTTCCACTTGAAGGCTATAAATGGGCCATATCAGACCTATGGAAAATAGGAGAATAATTCAACTTTGAGAGAAAAATTACTTTGGAGAAATTATTCACTTCACATTGAGTCTACATCCCTTTGTCCTTTTAAGTCTGAAGACATTGTTCAACCCCCAAGATCTTCCCTAATTGATTGAAAACCTCATTGTATCTCTTCTATGAGATTGCCTTTGGTGGAGGCCCAATTGGAAGGGACTTAGTTTCTCGGTTCCGAACCATGCCGACACAAAAGTTTGTAATTCATTCACTTTTGCTGATTACATTTTAATAGAAATACTCTTTTCTCGTCCAATTAATATCTTGCAAATATTTGAATTGTTATTCCATGGGCATATTTGTTATGAATGTTGATGGATTATGCTATTGAATGTGCTAATTTTATATATTATCACCATATGATTTCATTTCTTGGTTTTTGAGGACAAGTTATAGGTGTATTGCTTTGAGTCAAGTGCTCAATAGTGGACTTCATCAAACGTTTGAACGAGTAGGATCTCTATCTTGTCTCATTAACATATTTTATTATATAGCATATCTAAGATTAGAGTTGATTTCTGCAGTCATTTCCGTCTATTGTGGTTTACCCCTAGCCATAGAGATATTTTCCTCGTAATAGTAAAGTGGATGGTTGTGATAGAGGAATTGAAGCCTTATTTCTTCTACTGTACATCAAAAATTCTCTCTTCCTCAAATTCCTTTCTCTAATCATCTGTTAATTGGTTTAGCACTCAGAATCATCCCTCTCTTGCTCCTTTTCTTCTATATTCATCAATATGTTCCTGTCTAACGTCTTCCTCTTGGAAGTTATAGATCATGTCCATGAAGTTCATACTATCAGGAGAGTCATCATCTCTTTAGGGACATTCATCATCCCACTGAGGTTATTGGCATGGAGAACACCATGGTGTCTATTCTGTGTTGACCATTCCAACCAAATTCAATGTTTTAGGAGCCTTTTCCTCTTGTTGAGGCCTTGGATTCCATCCTATGGAATCTCTCTATTGCCTAGCAAACTGAGGTCTAGAGGCAAATTTATTTCTTTCTATAGTGGTTAATTGACCCATGATCTGATTATGAGCTTGGACAAACTGAGTACTCATCTGGTCTATCTTCTGAGTCAAGAGAGAAATTGGGTCTGGAGCACTAATATTAGAAGCCTTAGTCTTTGCTTCTCCCTTGGCACGAGGATACTGAAAGGGGTCAACCTTGGAATCAAGAATATTCTCTTCAATTTATGCGTTGTACTCTTTGTCTTGAGCCAAGGTGGTGGGCTTCTTATCTTTCAGGATGAAACATAATTTCCCATCAAAAGCATTCATGTAAAGGAGATGAACAAATACATCTGTAGGACGTATATCTACCAGGATTTGACTATACAACCTGTCAAACCCATTGTCAAATTCACTCATTGTCTCATTCTCCTTCTTCTTTATCTCATTGAACTAAGCTACAAACATTCCATTGTCTTTCTTCGTTGTCCATCTGTTCTTGAATAACTTGGAAAAGTATTCATAAGATGCTATATGATTATCATGAATTCCTCTAAACCATCTTGTTGAGGGGTCATAAATACTTTAACTCAACAGTAGGAACCAAACCCGCTTAAGAGGCCCAATTATATTCGAAAGCGTTTGATAAGTGGAATGGTTCTTCATATCTTTTCTTCGACCAATTTATCGATGGGATTTACAGGTAACTGACAGGTGTATCTTTCTATGAAAAGTTCCTCCTTCAAGTTAAGTGATTCTCTTTTTGTATTTTTTGTATTGTTGAATAATCTAGGTAAAATAAAGATGATGCCATAAGCCAACTGATGAAGGGAAATTACTAAAGACTGAATAATGCTGAGCTTAGGATAACCCTTATACCTCAGTGTGAAGACAACGATAATCAAAACTATTTCAAGATTAACAATAATACTTTTTACTTGTGAACATTCATCATTGACTGAGATAACAATTACAGAAAGGAAAACAAATACGTAACAAATATGAGTGTAAGAAAATTAGTTCTCTTAGCTCTACTATCAATCACATATCAACACATCGATTTCTTTTCATCATATAGAACAAAATAACTGTTAAAATATTGAAAGATAACTTAATAATATATACAACAACTCCCTATTTATAAAGGATTACTAAGCTAAAAAAACTACTAAAGTTGTGTTAAGTAAAAAAAAATTGACATGTTGCAGTCTTTATCTTCTCGTTCTCTTGAGACCATCTGATTTTTACTGCAATGGATGATTTCTCTCATATTCTGTCCACTTGTAGAAAAGGTCTTCGCATGTGATTGCATAAGGAAATATATGTTGATCCATCGGTGTGGAGAAGACTTCCTTTATCTCCACTGCTCATTCTCTATACCTAATGAGCTTGAAACTTAAGCACTAGAGAACTAAGAGGGGTTTGATTGGGTGCTCCAAGAACTTCTTTACTTGACCTCGAGTCATACTTGAAATCCATGAGATCTCTACCTCCCATGCCGATTCTTGCTCTGCATTCCGTTTGACTATGTCATGCAAATTGATGAAATTTTCTGGTGGGCCGAATTTTGGTAGGCCGATGTTTTCCATCTCCCGATTGATCTTCTCCCAACTTTTTTTTCACTATCCCCACCTTTCCTATATATTCTGCTGAGGTTCCCGGACCATGCTCACCCACTATTCAGCTACCTTCCCGATTTAGGAGATACTGCTATCCATCAATACTCGAATGCCGTGCTCTTTCAAGTCTCAACCTTTTTGTACCGCACTGATATAGTCAATCCACTCTAAGGCCTGATGTTCTTTTTCATACCACCTCTGGACGTCTTTACAAGTTTCCAACCCCATGAGAGTATCCTCTTGAAAATCGACTATGAATGTGGTGAAGAGGTTTCTTTAGTTTGTAAATTGTACATATGTTTCTATGAACTCACTCCTTAGGAATACTACTGCCTGTGTTGAATCCTAATAATACTTTGCTAGATGGTGCAGTTGATCCAACTCTTTCTTTGCAAAATCTAATTCCTTTTCATACCTTTTCACTCTGTCCAACGTTGCATCAGTTATAGCCATTCCCACCCCGATCAACTCAGTTTTCTTAACATTCTTTGTGTTGAGAAGTGTTTCTTCTATGGTGATGAGGAGTGTGCTATAAATTGTGAGCCTCATTTTCTTGGTGGTCCTTCTCATCAAAACTTTCCTCTTTCTATCATAAGTGATCTCTTGTATATCGGTGACCTCGTCCACTGGCTCAAGAATTTGTTGGTATCCCTAGGTCAGAGTGTTTCCTAGGCTTCTTGCCATATATATGTGTTCTATGATCGAATATTGTAGTTATTTAGGAGGGGAAACTTATGTATGTCCTGGTGACTTGGACTCCTACTGGGGTTCATCAGCTGGTAGAGTCTCGAATTTAGATGGGAAGAGGGGAAAATGATCAACATTTACTGGAGGATCGACTATTGAGGTGCCGATTTCGGATCACTGTGTTTCTTCTTCCTGTTCAACAGAGCCCAAATCCTCCTTGGAAGTGTCCATCTTATGCTGAATTTACGATTGGTCGATAAACTCAGTGTCTAGCATGCTTTCAGCCTGGTCATTATCTTCTTGGGGAATTGAGGTCAGAGCTTCGGGAGTTAGAGAAGATGTTTCTCCTGGTTCTCCTTCCTCCATGATTAATACTAGGGTTATGAGAGAAACCTTGATATTTCCTCATCGTCATATATGGTAATTACGTCTATCAGGAAGTCAGACATATTTTTCCCACTTGATGTTCTTGTTTCCCCCAACTCCATTGTAGTAATGATCGACGACCTTTCCTGTTGTGACATAATGCCTGGGTTTTCTGGATGAGTGGTCTCCTCTAGTGGGGTTGTCTCTGAGCCATTTATCTCCTCTCCGATATTGATTGTGTCGACCAGGGTGACCCTTATGGGTTCTAGCAGTTGGGGGTCATTTTCTAACCTTTGGATGATTCTTTTGGCTTCTTATAGCAACAACATCCCTCTCCTCTTTGCCTCTGTGGATTTTACTGCTCTGTTGTCTTCCCTAACCTTGAGGGATTCTTGATCTGTCTATTCTATCATTTCAACCTACTCATACATTTTCATGGATTTAAATCTTGTCATATTGGGGTTAGATTTCATCTGGAGCACCTCCGAGTCCTGGGCACCTTCTATAAATATTTCATCTTCAAACTTATCATGGGCATATGACCAACAAGAAGACACCTGTGATGCATGTTGGGGTACTAGGCCCTTTGGGTCATGTTTGCGAAATCATCATGTGAGAAATCTATACTCCAACTAGCTCAAGCCCTCTTGTTTTGCTTGTGTAGTATCTTTCACCATGTAAAACCCTACATGAAATCCATAGGGTATGAATGCTCTCTTTTTGTCTTTTACCAAAGTGGAATTATAGCCTTGCAGAATGGTTTGATATCAGATTTCTCTCACAACGAGCCGATCCTAGACATGAGTGGGGAGTAAACGTGGAGCGCCAATCGCCCCAAACACTCCAATGTAGGTGGTAGTTTCTTCCAGGTACCAGTGGCCTGCTTTGGAAATCATCTTCTTGGCTACTGCCATAAGCCATGGGAATTCTTTCTTAAAAAGAATAAAATAAACTCTAGCTATAAATTCAACACATATAAGAACGTAATATCTCTTGTGCCTATTCTCCCACATAATGATGAAATAGACATGCACAGATAGCTCCGTAATATTCCAGCTCAGATTCATGCTTGAGAATATGTTCCTTGCATAGATCACATACAGTAAGTATGACACCATGTGGAAAGCTGGTGTTTCTCCATCCTTTGGCGTCTGGGCTTGAAGTATGTTGGTGCTCAATTGTTTTGAAATAATTTCTCCTAGTTGAAGCTGCTACTGGAGATTGCCACAGTGTATGATAGGGGCATCCAAGATTTTGAAAACTTGGTGCAATCCCTCTCCCTGTATAATATGCATATTAGAGCCATCAAATAAATATATGGCTCTCTAACATTGGACGTACCATACCAACCGTTTCTCCTGTTAGTAAACCTCTTATCCTCTTTCCACCATGAGGCCATCAACTTGATGGTGTCATGGAACTCATAGAATTTTACCACAAAATCGATAATTAACCTTTCCTCCGGGTCTCTGAGTTTTTAGTACTTCTGGAATTATATTGGGAGAAAACCCCAATACATCTGCAATTGTCATCATTTACCAAGAATTTTGTCACATTCGTATGGTCGATTATCCACCCCAGATTTTCAATGTAAGGAAAGACTGGGGTTCGACAGGCTACCATGTGCAGGCAGGATCGCCAAATGTTCGAGAATACTTGGTCATCGAGCATTCAGACATCCGAGTCACTGTGTGGCACACAATATGAGTAATATTCTCTGCTGATTTTGTTAAACAAGTATCCCCACTAAGGGAGCACCAACATCGATCCAATGCTCGCCTTTGTGTCGCCGAATGAAGGAGGTTGGGAAAACTCCTTTTTAGTGGATGTTCGGACAACTGGCTCCAATTTAGTGGAAAAATCGATATGTCTAGCAGTGCCGGGCAAGGATCCTTCACCAATATCTACTTCTTTAAGTTTTGGTGCTCTCGATGAGCGCCTGGTTGTTGGCTTCCTTGGAGGCATTTTCCTGCACAAAGAACAAAGTGAGATACCGACTTGCAGAAATGATAATAAAAAATAAACAATTGTGATTACTAAAATGATACAGATGGTTCATACCTTTCCTTTGCAAAAGATTAACTTGGTTTAGAATTATGAAAATCAACCGTGAGCTCCTGAAATGATTTCTCGCTCCTTCGACTGCTCCAACGGTGAAATACTTGAGTACTAAATGTTGTGTTTATAATTTGTCTTTATAATATAAACATGGAGCATACTTACCTTGTCACATCAGTTCTTGAATTCAGGGTGTAAATGCAGTCTGCACAATCCATCACCCAAATTCGATTCATGCTCAGGATTAAATGTGATCACAGGTTGGTAAAGCAGGAGCGAGGTTCTACGTAGTTCATCAGCGGTTTCAAAATCCTATTATTTGGTCAGCGTGGGTTAGTAATGTGTGTTAATAAACATATTGATTGGACTTTTAAATAACAAAATCTGATCTTAATTTTTATTGAAGATGTCCCATCCTGCCGTCAATGTCCTATCAGTCTGATAGTTTAAACAAGTGGATCAGTGTCGACGATTTTCGTAGACAATGTTCATTAATACCTCTTTTAGTGAAATCTCCGATATCGATCGAGATTTGCATACAGTGCTGACGTGGAAATGCTACCCTAGAAGGGTGATCATGACATGCGACGCTTGATTTTGGTTCCTTCATTAAAATTTTCTTCAGAATCAGGGATTTTCTTTAGTCATGGCTCTAGTAACCTCAACCTAGCTTGTCGATGTCGAAGACATGTCGAGGATTGAAAATCAATGAGTTTCTATGTTTATTACTTCATGATTTCATCCATCGGAGTTCACCAATTCTGATAACGTATTATTGATCGATGATCGACTCTCGACATTGTTTCGAAGTGAGGACTTTTCCACAGTTTAAGGTTTCCTTTGGATATCACCAACCCCAAATGTATCAACGATCGACGATCGAAGATTCGTTAGGTGTGTCTATTGTTATCATTTCCCTTTTCCATTCTCCCGATGCCGATGATACATCGACGATCAACGATCGACACTTGCCATTGTCGTATGGTCGATTTTACTGCATAGACCGTGTCGATGTCGATAATGGGTGAATGTATTAAAATTCTAGCTGTGTATATACTTATATAAAATGCCAAGTGTTATTTAGAAAGAAGTTAATATATTCAACAAGTCCAAACCAATCCGAATGTGATTGATGATAAAATATAAAAACAAAAATCTTAATGATCCCTACACAACAAACTCAATTCAGAAAGAAGGAAANTTATATAAAATGCCAAGTGTTATTTAGAAAGAAGTTAATATATTCAACAAGTCCAAACCAATCCGAATGTGATTGATGATAAAATATAAAAACAAAAATCTTAATGATCCCTACACAACAAACTCAATTCAGAAAGAAGGAAAAATAAAAAGTGGTACCCAAAAGAGAAAATTTTCACAAAGATTTTAGGGTGTGTTGAGTGCTCAACACATCTCTAAGAATATTCAGTTAATGATGAGGCTAGTAGCTTCATTGCTACATCCTCATGTTCTACTTCTTCATTTTCCATGTCTCGGCCCATGGCATAGAGATGATCGTCAACAATGATAACATTATTTCTTGGAAACTTTGGCAACCATTTGTGAGACTCTTTTGGCATAGTATTGGGGTATCCGAGGATGGTGTCCATGTTCAAGGGTTTATACGGGTCCTTTTCCCAAGGGTGATCCATTGGATTAAGGGGAATGGTACCTTGGAAAACAATTTTGAAAATGAGAGACTTGAGAGGAGGCCTTCTTCGATAAACCTTAGAAGGCTTGAATATCCAAGGGGGGGAATTCTTTAGGGAAGATGGATTTTGGGAAGGTGGAGTCACCAGATGGGATTCATGAATATCTCATAAAGGGTGGAAGGGGAATGTACTTCAAGCAGAGTCACAAGGTAAGCTAGGGGTAAAGGCTTTGGGATGGTAGCTTTCCAAAGTGTCGTTAGTGTTAGAAAAACATGATCACGGAGCAATAAAATAAAAAAAATGTTGAAATAAAACAAAAAATATACACAATACAATAGAGACACAGATATACGTGGTTCACCCAGTGTGGGCTACATCCACTAGATAAATTTCCAGGTCCTTACTTTTTATTATCCAACAAAATGAAGGGATACAACCAACAACACACATGTTGTAACTTCCTCTTCTTTCTCTCGCAACCTCCTCTCTCAGAATACAATAATCACACTCATACACAACCGTAATACAATTCCCTCATAAAATAGGGTTTCCTTCTAGGGAAAAAAACCCTAACATAACTTCTATCATTATATCTGTGACCTTATAATGAATGGTCTAGATTGACTACGAAATTGCAATATTTTACAAGGAAATTTTCCCAAAAAACATTTCACAGAAGGGGGATAGGAATACTTGCATATAAATCAATGAGATAATGAGGCTCCACAACCAACAGTTAGGGCATGGAAGAGGATTCAAAATACTCCCCAGGAATGGAACCAAAATGTTATTGCATAAACTGTAGGTTGGGAAAATCCCAACCTAATCCACAAGATGGCGATAACAGAGGGAGAGTTTACCCACTGTCACCTCAGATAATCCCTCCCCTCACTTTAGTGAAGAGAGAATCCAACACAGCAGGGGAGTCTTGGGTGACCCTAGGGGGAAATAAGATGGAAAGTGAAATGATGAAAGTAATACCCCTTTAGGAATAAACTAAGTGAAATATAGCTTGGAAACGAGTCTTGGAAGTGGTTAATAGTTTCCAAGAAACTTGAGTACCTACAAAATATGATTGTACCTACTCAAGACACAAGAAAAGATAAGTATGAAAGCTTAAATTTAAGTAGACAAGAAAGTTAAGCTTGCTGTCCCTATTTAAAAAAATTAACATAGATATATATCAACAAGTAAACGATTGTTAAAGCTGCTAACAATATGCTAAATGTCAAGTAAATGGTGCACGAGCTAAGCTAGAAATCACTAGTATAACTCAAGTATGAAAGCATAAGACTTTAGCAATAAACTAAGGCTATTATGAACACATATTGTAGAGATATTTTATCAACCTTATGGATGTAGCATACTATTTCTACAACAGAAAATTTCAACCCACAAAACAAATAAGCAAACCACCCAAAAAGTGCGTCGAGACTAGTAGATTATAGGGGCAATGCAACTTTTGATGGTTGAAATGTGAGTTATCACCAATAAAAGAGTAATTTTCTGCAACCTTAATGGCTGTATATTTTATTAAGTTACATATATAAGAAGACCAAACAAAAAAATATTCCTTAGAGGCCTTAGAAACCTCAAAGCACCAAGAAAATATTCCAACTTGAACAATATCAATATATCTCTAAATCACGTTTACCAAAGCAAACAATTATTTCTCCAATGCAAACTTTAGATTAGTTCCTTTAAAATTTGGGCTAATGGAGTCTTGAAAGCATAATTTATATCAACAAAATCCCTAGGGGTGTAAATCCTCTTAATCCCCAGGGAATGAAAATCAAACTAAGGTAAACCTAGGAGAGTGTACACCCTTGTAGTCCTCCTAGAAACCTTGCAATAAAAGACTTATAAACTAGCAAATGAGATGAAACTTGATGGAGGGTGTATGCACTTATACTCCTCTGAGGGTTTCAACCAACAGTAATCATGAAACAAGCAAGAAGAACTAACAATAGCAAATTTCCCTTACCAATTTCAAGAGAGATGCAAGATAAAAACCTAGTTCACCAAGCAATGACCATTCATAAGAAAGAGAAGAAGTCTCCAAGAGGTGTGTTGAGGAAAATATATGAATTGATCTTACTCAAGCATTTTTAGACTTTACTTGGCTAAAACAAAGTAGACGAGAATATCACCCTATGTTTATATCCAACAAAAATACCACCCTAACTCACAAGTATTAATTATGAGTGCTTAGGCTAGTCTTTTATCAACAAAAAGCTTGCTAGAAATTCACTTTTTATGTAATTTTCTTGTTGGCCCTTGACCAAGTTTAAGAGTAATTGGTCATACTTGACCACTTTTGGGACTGAGACAACTTGCCAAGGAAGGAGCACAATGCAAAGCAAAAAATAAGGAAGCAAGACCTATTTTGGGGTCCATTTTAGGGTTTTGGGTTGATGTAACGGGAAAGGGATGTCGGCCCGTGGGTTTACCCACGTTTAGGACCATTTTGTAATATATAAATAGGAAATGTAGATAATAAGATAAGGAGGAGATAGTAATGTAGTACATCTATGTGATGTATGAATGGAAGCTTAGTGCTAGTAATTGGATCTATGTGATTAGATGTATCCTAGAGTGATCTGTGCATGAGATCAGAGAGCTAAGTGCAGGTTGTTATAGTCTGATGTTGAAGAGCAAGGAAGAAGGATCTAGTGAGCTACACAAATCTTGTATCCTATGCAAAGTAAGGGTCATTAGATCTCTGTGTTGTAACTGCTTGACCAAGATAATATAAAGAATACTCTGTGGACGTAGCCCCAGGGTGGGGGTGAACCACGGTAACTGTGTGTATAATGTTTTGTGCTTCGCTCTTATGTATTTATCTCTTTATTGGATAAGTGTTTGATGTGATTAAGTAGACCTAGTTATTCTCTGTGCTGTTGATGAATGAATGGGAATTAGATCTGATATATGAGATACTTAGTGCTTGATTTGTTGAATCTAACCTATATTTCTGTGGATAAGTACTGAATCATTCTTAGTATAGTATTCACTGTGATTCTCTGTACCTTCTACGAAGTATATTAATGAATGTATGCTAAGGAATAACTGATGCTAAGTGCGATGCAAGAAAGATAATCATAGATCTGTGTCCCAGCTAAGGTTGCAGACACCTGAGTCTTGCAACCACCCCTGCCTCTACCTCAAGTGAGACTTCATCTGCTTTGTAGGTGTTGTTGAAAGGGACAATAGTTAGGGATTTGTTGGTGCGCTCTTGAGCGTTGAACCCTGGGTCTTCCCCTGTGCCAACAAATGGTTTCGTTGCCGGGACTGGAACTGTGATTGTTGGGAACTGAAGAAGAAGAATCTTTGCATGAAATAAGCTCTATGCGTAGATCTGTTGCTCTAGTGTGCATTGTTCTATTTGACCTGTGAAGCTTTGTGCCAAGAAAAGAGGTCAGATCTGAAGAAAGAGAGGTTAGATTTGAAGAAAATAAGTCAGATCTGTGAAGAAAAAGGTAAGATCTGTAAGCTCTATGCCTTGATAAAGGTAAAAATAGTTAAAAGTCTTAGATCTGGAAGCTTTGTGCTCTACAGAAGTAAGATAAGTGAATTTTTTTGTTTCTAAAGCATGGATCTAGGTATGTTTGATAGATTCCATCCTAGCTTCAAAACTAGGGCATTAATAGATGAAATACAGCTTAATATGAATAGATCTGATAAGTATAGTGATAGATATGTTATACCTATGCATCGAAAGAATACCTGGACTAACAAGTGGATGCAAGATCCTAGAATTGTTTTTTGCAGGCTAGCTACCATGATCCTAGTGTGCAGTAAAAAAGGAGTTGGGGAACATCTAAATGGACGATAAGATTAACCCTCTGTTATAGTTGCAGACAACTGAGACATATTGCTAAAGAATGCCCTGGGAGAAGACCTAGTTGCCTCTGTTGTAAGGCTATAGACCATGAAGTATTCGATTGCCCTAGAATTATTGCTAGGCTTGAGAAGCTGAATATGGAACAAGAAAACCCTGAGGGAGATCAAGAGACCAAGATTATAGTAGAAACCCAGAAAGAATTAGAAAATATATTGCTACAGATGAACGATACCTTAAATGACCACATACATGTTAGGCTATCAGAGATCTTCAAAGGAAAGGAACAAATCGAAGAAAGAATAGGGGACTTTGACATTGATTGTACTCTTGATGAAGAAGTGCAAGTGAACATTATGCCAAAAAGAACTTGGGAAGCTATAGGGAAGCCTACCATGATCCCTTCCCTAGGAGGAACAAGTTTCTTTAGAGGGAAGCTAGTAAACCTATGTGGAAGGCTCACCTGGATACCTATGACTGTCAATGGAACTTCGACAGAGGAAGACTTTGAGATCATTAAATTTGTTGAAGAAAACGCCCCGTTTACCATGCTCATAGAAAAACCATGGATTGATAGAGAATAGACCAGGCGAAGAGAAGAAGAGAAAGTTTTGGAATAGAAAAAGCAAGAGTTAAAAGACTTTATGACCAGAAGGATCACACACTTTATTGAAGAACAAAAGAGCAGATCATAGACATTTAATATTAGTACCTCCAATGTTGAAGCTAAGAGAACACTTGAGGATCCACAGAAGATCGAGTTACCTATTTTTGATACAAAAGAAGTGTTATCAAGGAACCCTAAGAAATATTTTCCACAACGCGAAGTGACTAAGACCACAAAAGATAAGCATAAGAATGGTAAAAGAATTACTGAGATGAAACTCACTGGGAAGAAGACTAGGAAGTTAAGAAAGAAAATGGATAATACTGTAAGGTTACAAGAGGTTCTAGAGGACACTTCACAAAAAGAAGAATTGAAGAATGGGAGCTTCGTCAAGATATCAGAACAATGACATAGAATACTTCGCCATGACGAAGCAATATAGCCGTTGGAACCGATATACCCGTTTGAATGCCACTCTGAACAGATTGAAAAGCAGTTATGGGTTACAACTAGACTGTTGGATAGCACCAGAATGGATAGAACAGAGTTAATGAAGGCCCCATGTCCGTTGTAAGAAGACCGTTGCTGAGATCGCATACTTAACCTGTTGCACCATGCACCGAGAATACTTTTTGCTAACTGAGAATTTGAGCATGAACCCTCATATTTACTTACCCTAAGATCATTGCCTTACTATTCACTGTCATCTTTGAATTCCTTTTGCACCCGAGCTAGCTAACCCAAGTTTGTATGTCGAACGAGCTCAACATTGCTGAGAAAATTGTTGAAGAAGTTATAATTGATTTAATGGTTGAGAGAGTCATGTTAGAACATGAAATGTCTATAGGTGTATAGGCATCGTCCTCGGGTGTACTACTACCTTCCCCCTCCACTGCTCGAGCAGGACCATCCCTACCGCCTTCAGAAAGATGATCTAAGCTCAGAAATGACTTCACCACTGTGAAGATGATCCCAAGCATCCTGCCTAAATATATCCCACCACTAAGTAGACCAGTGAATCGAGAATCTGTGCCCAGAGACTTCGATTATGCTGTAGTCACTGCATACCTCCCAAAAGGGGTGTGGGCAGTTCATGCTGACCAAGACAAGATCATCACGCTAAAATTCAATGATTTTAACCTTGGAGATCGCAAGGTATACAATATGCTATCCCCACACAAGTATTTGACTATTACAAAAGGAAAGAACCCCAAGATTGTACTGCAACAATGGACCCATAACCTTGCGCAATCAACCCTCCTCAACGTAATGAAGATTCCACATTTCGGGAGGCATCAAGAAGTAAATGCCTATGTTTGACTGTTTCTATCATGCTACCATAGAGGATACCTATGGTTGGACCGACGCATCACTGTGGATCCGATTCTGATCAATCGGATCACTGGGATAAGCATACAGGGCCCTGACCTGCAGGAATTTTACACTAGAAAGACCGCAGATCGTGCTCTCACTCAATGAATAAAAGACAAATATGGTGATCTGGAGAAAGGCATGCAAGGTTACAAGGTAGCCTTGATTGAGAATGCACCAGTACGCTTTGGTTACCAACTGATTGTAGGAAAGTTAGTCTGAAAAAATAGACCTACACAGGTGACCGAATTTGTAGTTGACCTCGCAGGGAAGTGCGCGGAGGGAATACAAATGAACTGGGAGAAATACCTTATAAATAAGCTAGAGCTTGACTGTAGACAAGCGCAGGACCAAGGGTATGAGTTCCACTTTAGCTGTTTTCTCATACTCATCGCCTTCATCATGTGGAAACTTCTTGAGGGAGCCACATTTTTGGAGATTGAACCCTTCGAACCCCTGACCGCAAAGTTCTGTACGTTGTGGTACTCTAGCGACATGAAAAAACAGTGGCAGTTCAATGCCAACTATTCGCTAAACTTGAAATCCAGGGAGCTGAACTCGAACAGGGTGTCATCACTGCAGAACAACGCCTGGAAGGATCGCTCAATGACATAGTAATTCAGGAATTTACTAAACAAGAGGTTGTCGCACTGCAGCAGGTCAAAGCCGCTCGAGCCAAGCTCGAGGCGTTCAAAGCGGAATTGGTCAGACTTGAGTGACTCCGGATGAGTCATAGGTGAGTGTTGGGGGCCTATTGGACCTTGACCAAGTTTAAGAGTACTTGGTCATACTTGACCACTTTTGGGACTGCGACAACTTGCTAAGGAAGGAGCGCAACACAAAGTAGAAAATAATGAATCAAGACCTATTTTGGGGTCCATTTTAGGGTTTTGGGTTGATGTAATGGGAAGGGGATGTTGGCCCATGGGTTTACCCACATTTAGGCCCATTTTGTAATCTATAAATAGGCAATGTAGATAATAATATAGGAAGGATATAGTAATGTAGTACATCTATGTGATGTATGAATGGAAGCTTAGTGCTAGTAATTGGATCTGTTTGATCGGATGTATCCTAGAGTGCTCTGTGCATGAGATCGGAGAGTTAAGTGCAGGTTGTTATAGTCTGATGCTGAAGAGTAAGAAAGAAGGATCTAGCGAGCTGCGCAGATCTTCTGTCCTATGCAAAGTAAGGGTCATTAGAGCTCTGTGCTGTAACTGCTTGACCGAGATAATATAAAGAAGACTTTGTGGACGTAGCCCCAGGGTGGGGGTGAACCACGATAACTGTGTGTATAATGTTTTGTGCTTTGCTCTTATGTATTTATCTCTTTCTTGGCTAAGTGTTTGATGTGATTAAGTAGACCTAGTTATGCTCTGTTCTGTTGATGAATGAATGAACATTAGATATGATATATGAGATGCTTAGTGCTTGATTTGTTGAATCTAACCTATATTTCTGTGGATAAGTACTGAATCATTCTTAGTATAGTATTCACTGCGATTATTTGTGCCTTCTGCAAAGTATATTAATGAATGTGTGCTAAGGAATAACTGATGCTAAGTACTGTAACGACCCTTAATTATTAAGATGATTAATTTAATAATATAATCCTAAAAAGATTAGCTAAACTATATTTATGTCTTAAAATAACAATTCTAATTGATTATTATTAAAATAGTTGTTTATGATGGTTAATGATTAATT
>SNQJ01S0075678.1:70364-84131 GCA_010110895.2 Picea sitchensis
ATTCGAGAGGAGTGGAGAAGGATTTTGGGAGAGCTCTGAGTATTGGACTGAGGGAGGAATTTTGTGAGTGGTATTGACAAAGTGGAATTTACAGTGCACCGAGGGGTTGCTAGAGGTTTTGGGCACGGAGGGCTAGGATATCCGTTGATATCCTAGGGCTAGGAGATAACTAGTTGGCATGGAGGTCGGTTTTGGGTGGTGTTCTAAAGAAGCGGGAAGGGAGCAGGCTGCGGACAACAGGAAGGATTAGTAGCATCAGAGTTAAGGTATTTCTTTAAAATTCATGCATTGTTTGTATAAAAATTTGTTATTAAATTTTATTACTTGAAATATTAGATTGCGAATGTGCTGGATTAAGTAATTTTTAAATTTTACTGTAGTGTTGTAATTCAATGGTTGCTTAAATTAATTTAGAGCCATTACAAGTACGCTGTAAGAAAGATAATCATAGATCTGTGTCCCAGCTAAGGTTGCAGACACCTGAGTCTTGCAACCACCCCTACCTCTACCTCGGGTGAGACTTCATCTGCTTCGCAGGTGTTTCCAAAAGGGCCAGTAGTTAGGGCTTTGTTGGTGCGCTCTTGAGAGTTGAACCCTAGGTCTGCCCCTGTGCCAACATTTTTGAATATAACAGTGGCTGAAATAAATGTAAGAACAAAAGTAAAGACACCAAGATGATAATAAAGATAGATGAGACATAAAACAATGCTTTTTTTTCAATCCAATTCACTAAAGAGTCATTTTATTTACAAAATCTCATACAAAAATCTTGGACCAAAGTCAAACTTAGACATCCCCGATGGAACATACAAAAGGACCTCTGACAGAAAACCAAAACTGAACTCTAAAAGCTAGATCAACTTGCCATATATTGTTTCCCAGTCGACTCTGCACAATAACGTTTATCAATCATGATAATTAATTCGAAAACAAACACGTCTACACAGACTATCAAAGATAGATCAACACCTTTGAAGAACAAGTGTCTGAATGATTTGATTCAGCCTTGAATTTTGCTGTCTACAATAAGACCCTGCTATCATAAAATATAATTAGGCTGTGATGAATATATGCATGAATGGAAACTGAACTATCTCAACATAAACTCAAAGAGAAAACCTTATCGCGCTTCTTCTTCTATCCTCCCCCTGTTCCTTCCTTCCTTTTTTCTTTTAACAAAGTAGAATTGGTTGAAGAAGTTGAACCAATCCATTAGTTAATTTAATTAAAAGACTCAACTAACTTTAGTTAGGGGGAAAAGTAATAATTATAATAAGTTTCATAAATAAATAATAACTAGAAGGTGGGACCCCTTATGACTCCCTTTAGTTCACATCAATCATAACAATCATAACATAAACATTAGTTAAACAAAACACACCTCCTTGTGTCTCCCATCAACATATTCACTTTTGGTAATTTAAACTCATGAATTTTGAAATTATTTCAAAAATAATACTCATATATCCAAAGTAAACATGCTGTCCAAAACAATCCCTGAACTCAACTACCATAAAACACTAGATATAATAAAAACTCAAAATCCATATTTCCCAGTCTGTGATGCAACCCTTCCTTGATTGCTGCTGTGACCTATTGATTTTCATGAATTTGCCTATGGCTGTGCAGAGCCCTTAGGCCTAATCTTGCTGATCACATGGGAACAATCGTCCCTCAAATGCATCCGGGAAGACGCAGATTTGTCAGAGTCATTCGAGGGTGAGGAAGGGGCAGTAGTGGTTTTTCCTTTATCAAGTGCATGGTGGGATTCGATATTCAATCTCTTGCTAGCATGGGAGGATTGAACTGGCGATTGGTTAGGGGCAGCTTGGACAATGGGGTTCAAAGGTGGAGGATTAGGCAAAGACAAGTTGGGCCAGCCACGATGTTGGGAGATTTTTGGGTGGACAATCTCCTTCCATCCATCATTTTTAGGGACCTCAGGTTGTAAGGAGACATGAGGAGGAACAAGGATACTGGGGGCTTGCGGGGCTTGGAAAGGAGGCCTTTTAGGCCTAGGTTAGACTATTCCCTGCCAAATCCAATTAAAGAATCTGGCATGAAACAATTGTCCATGATCTTCTAAATCAACGTCAAAGTGTATGGAGAACCTAGGCCTTCTTGGGCCTCGGTTCTAGTTACCTCTACCTCTGTTTCCTCGACTGGAAAAACTCATCCTGCATGCATGATCGATTAATAAATAGTCTTTTAAATAGCCATACATGGCAACTCTTAAAAATATGAAATATATTTGGCTCAGAATGTATCAGACTCATGCAATCCAATCCATACAAATTGTTTTACTGTTAATCCACAAGCAGGGGGGGTGAAAAAGGGTTCTGGGATATGTGAGGGGTTTGTATCGAATGGAAATATGATATAATGAAAGGGGATAATACATGGTCACTGCCCGATGAAAACAACAATCAACTGTAAAGCAAACCAACAAAACCTCACTGCAATCCACACAAGACACTGCCACTTTCATCCATTTTAAACAAAAATTCTCTTGATTGTAATCGATCTCAGAACAGGGAGTGAAAAAATGAATAGGGGAGGTGACAGGGTTTGTAATTAGCGGAAAGTGAAATAATGGAGGGGAAGAAGGACGATTACTGTTCATGGAATTAATTAAGTGATCCATACAACATTCCGCGAAAGGAGATGCATCAACCATCAATCACTTGACTAAATAATAATTTCTGTGCATTTAAAAAGTTCACTATTCATAATCAGATATCCAACACAGTGTCATCACAAAACAATAGGCATCCTATACAATCTATAAAAAGGATTTTGTTCCCTTATTTTCACCTTATAACAATTTCCAAATAGTAGCCATCCCACTCTGTTAACCATAAAAAACAACCAATTCCCATGTGTTTCTTCAATCCACAACTATACTCAAAAGTCATGTTTTCAAAATAATAATGAAGTCATTATTACTGCAATAGAGCCCATCAAAAAGAAATGATATTTGTTAACATATATATAGGCATAAACCAAAGAACCAAGATCAAACTGCAACCCTTATTGATATTCAAATATACAACCAACAACCACCATTTAGACACTAGCTATGCACAGGGTAACTTGCCTAGGCAATGTAATTATACCATTGTAAAAAAAACAATTCAGTATGGCTTAAAGAGCTCGGCCCTCTAACCGACATGACAAAGCCTCAACAACATTCCCTTCATAACAAACAATCAATAAACATGACTAAAACTCTATGAAAACCCAAGCTATCCATACTATACACAGTGCAGAGCCACCCAAAAAGCACGGTGCAATATTTCCATTTTACCAAACCAAACACACAGTCACGGCAACAACTCAATTCGTTGGCGGGTCATCAACCCAACACAATATTACTTCAATTTATCCAAACTGTGATCAATTATGCTGTGCAATTTCAGGCTTAAACAATCAAACAATCGTAAGGATATGGTTCCCAAAGTCATCCGGTTCAATAATCATTCATCCCCAAGAGAAAACCACAGTTACCACGACCATTATTTATTTTTCAAACACACAATGCGACATGAGAAACGCCAAGCATTTTCACCAATGCTAGCTAAACATTCAAATAATCATCAGTGAAAAAACCAATGACTGTGTATCTACCAAACAACTCGTCATTGTCTTAAAACTCAACAACCTAACAAGCTGTAGAAATGACACATACCCATGCATCCAATCGAATCGGAGCATAGGCCCTTTCCATTAACAACATTAAGCTATCGACATAAGGAGAGTAACTGTGTGCTTTGAAAGTGCAACTGGTAATGTAGGGTTTACCACTATTATAATCAAGCTAGTGACTATATACCAACCAACACGACTGTCATATGACCAACTGGGTGAGCATGTTCTCAAAATCGTCGACAATTATACAATCATCCAATCAAAAAACGAGTCGTAAAACAACATGCCAGGCTGGTCTTCTTAAAAAATTTCTAGACGGAAGGGCCAAGGTTGTTCCATAGTCAACATGGGAAGAGAAGAGCCACTCTTTGTAATGGAAAAACCTCCAAGGCCATGGTGCATACAAGACGAACCACGACTCATTCGTGGTCGGGCACAAATCCATTACATGGGCCATAACTGAAAGGTAGGGATCTAGTTTGGCCTGGAAAAGGTTATTTAATGCACATAGGGTATAACCCTCGTGCTCTTTAGTCAACAATCACAACAAGAGGCGAAGACAGGGCCGAGGAAGAACAAGAACCTCATTTCGTGACCCCTGGTGGTGTAATCAACCAATGCCGAAGTGAACAAAACATACTGACGCAAAAAACCTTCGACCATTAAACCCATGAAAGCCAGAGACTGGATTTAGTGACAGTGCGTGGAGATAACTATCCATCCAAGACTAAACAAAAACCCTCCAACTAAACATTAGTGATAACAAAGAACTATCACCCAGGAAGACCAATAACCTCGGTGAACTAAAAAATGTTACAGGAAGAACCATTCACTCTTCATTTCCAGAACCCAAATTTCACACAGTTGCAACACTTAGGAAAACACAAACCCATACACCTGAGCCAATAATCATTTCATAACCAGAGAAAAATCACGAATGGCCAAAACAATACATATCTGTAATCGAATTCCTTAAAATGAGAGCTCGTCGAGCAGTTCCTCCCTGCTAAAATGTCGGAGCATAACCTCAGCAACAAGATCAAACAATAGCTCGACTAGGGTGGCGGCCAATGGGAAGAGTAAAGGTGACATGCAGTAAATGCACGTAGCCTCCACCCATATCTCATTAACTCAACAATACATGACAACAAATTATCCATTAACACGATTAATCAAACATGTATCGAAACCATCACCACATTAAAATCCAGTAGCACGAGCACCATATCCCATTTCACATCATATAACTCAAACAAAATCGCATAACCATCAACATCCATTACTTGGTCAAATGTGCCACCAACATTCAATCTATTAAAATACACCATATATATATATCGACTACATAATCCAATTAATCATTGCCCAACCATTTACTTGTTAGCTAGGATAAGTGTTACGTATTTCATGCATGTAGTATAGTGAATAAGATAACTTCAAATTATTCCCTTTTTCAATTGTTTCGTATTTCTTTCCCATTGTTCACATGTAGTATAGTAAAAACGCATCATTGGATTCCTTTTCTTTGCACTAATAGTATTTTTTCCTTTCTCGAAAACTGTCTTTCATGTAATTTCACTAACATGTTTGTTGTGCAGGTGTGATAAGAACAAATGACATTAATGAATAACATAGGTTGTAGTAACATGAAGAATCAACATTTCAAAAGCTCAAATAATACCAACAACAACAAAATATCACCAACCATGTAAACCGTGTTTCACATCATCACAACATAAAAAATTAGCATATCTGATCTTCAATAGTTCAAGGGGGTCCCATCTACTAGTATTATTTAGTTTTATAATAATATGTTTTAACAACACTTTGTGGGAGAAACAACGTTGACATTTTTAATCGTCAACAAATTGGCGACTCCACAGGATTTTTTTTTTTCAACAGATTTAGAACTCAATACTCATGGTTTCGCAGACCAAGAACAACAGGTCAAGAAGATAAAACTTGGATGATTATGCAATAGTGGGAAGTGAGCGGATTTAATAGAAAGATGACCGGGAATTTGGGAATAATTCATGAAAAGTGTTAAGTATGAGTGGTTTTTACCACTGTATGCATAATCATTTGACTAGAACCTACTCTCTAACCTTTAAGGAGGAAAACTTTAGACTTTCTCTTAAAATATCGATGGATGAGGAAATGGCAAGAAGAAGTGGGAGATAGCCGATTCTTTATAAGACAACAGTGAAAAAATGTAACAATTTCAAGGGTCCTTCAGAGGAGCATCCTGACACCTATGTAAGATTGATTGTTATCGACTAACAATGCTTTGCAGGAGTGTCACTGTGGCAGAATTGATCCAACACTTTATCTTTACCAAACACTAAAAGTTGATAAAGACAAAAATCACAATAGAAGTAATAATGTAGAAATTAAAACAACAACAGTAAAAGACTCAATTTGAAAAACAACAAAGAAATAAAACTTAACTTAGAAGGAAGAAATCAAGGTACTGTAAGCATAGAAAAGAAGCACAAAAATTGAAAGCATAACTAGGCTACTAGTATACAACAAAATCTAGACAACATTAGAACTTTTCATGTTGGTTCCTCACAATATTTCAAGCGAGGGCTATTAGTGTTGTCGGGAAACAATTGCTCCTGTAAATCTTTTGAGATATAAGAATTAGTATCCAAGACAAAAGAAATTTGGAAAGGACTGATCACCTGGGAATCTGATGTAATCATCATTCCCTTGACACACACAATTAGCTCATCAAGATAGAGATGGAGACTGACCAATTCATCGAGAGTCATGTGCATAGTTTTTTTAAAACTAGTACCTGTATCAAGTAAGCTAAAAAGTCAGAATTTGTAAGGCATCATATCACAATTAGTAATGAAAGTGGTTTTGTGAAAATTTTCCCCTTTTAATTTGATTCTCTTGTAATAAAAAAAATTGTCAAGTAAGGGTCTTAACTGTGACTCTACAACCTATTGCAAAAACATTTCAATATTGAGAGGGGGAAAGGGATTTCTCATAATCGCTTGCTTGAAAGTTTGAAGACTAATGCAACTTCTAATATTATCAATGGCTCTCGAGGCCAATTTCCAAATTGAGACCCATTCAGGGTGGGATGAAAAAAACATTCCAGCCCTTAAGAAATCTCTCAAATCCCTTCAAAAGGGTGCTTCCGGTGTAGAGTTAACAAATTCTTGTTTTTTCCTAGCTAGTTTCATAATATGCTGAACAAGACCAGGATCAAAACCACAAAGATTCTCATAAGACTAAAAAAAATAATTTGAGATTCACCAAGTAGCTCGGTGGACCTCATCTCTTCTTTACCAGAACATTGGACATTTATTTTAACATTGTTTGAAGGTTCAAATGTCCTTATGTTCAGGAGGATGGTTTCAATCACCTTCTTTCGTAACTCCTCTTCTTTTTGTTTTTATTTATTGCCTACAAAAATCAAAGAAAATGAACTCTCAAGAGGAGTCAAGCCTCCAGGAATCTTATTATTTTCCACATATATAATCTCCTTGGGCTTAAGAATGACAACGCAAATGCTCTCATCATTGGGGACGGCCTTCCATAATCCTTCATTTTCAGAAATGTATGGACGATGTAGAGATTAGAAAGCACAATCAGGCCAACAAGGCAAGAGTTGCTTAGTAGGAGAGGCTGCAAAGATAGCTAACCGATCAACTATTGCATTCAACTCCTTCTTAACAGGAGTGATGTTGAAAGATAGAAGGTTCAAGACAAGTTCCCAAATAGTTTGGGAGTATTTTTCCATCATCTTGTCTCTAGGAGAGCATGTCTTACGTATCAGGTTCACAACAAGCTCAGAATTTTCGAAAATTGAAAGGTGACCACAACCAAGATTAAGGGCGTTCACAATGCCTAACAACAAAGCTTCGAATTCAATGACATTGTTTGAACAAACAAACTCCAACCTGTATGATAGATTATGAATTTTTCCTGCAGGGGAAACCAAGATAATACCAGCCCCATTACCTTCGTTAGAGTGTGAACCATCAAAGTGAATATGCCATAATTCATCATCTGAATCAATTCCTTCCAGAGGAACATTATCCTCTTCACCGAATATGGAATACACTCCTACATATTCTTCGATATAGTTTATGCTAGATTGCATAACACTTTCTATGTAGGGTGAAATTATTCCTTATCTAAGGACTATAATATTCTTACCATTCCGAGGAATGGATAAATGTGTCTCGTTGAGTGAGAGGTATCCACCTATTAGGGCTTGCCAATCTCTCCCCAAGATAATTGAATAATTTCTCACAGACATATCAATCACCTGAATGCTGAGGGTTGTCCTTATCTCAGGACGAGCGCATAAAACCAAGGTTACATGTTTAATCTCACCTATGGTTTTTTGTTGTAGACTATTGTAGTAGAGCATACTTCTGTCATTTTTGTTTGTACATGACAAGCCTATCTCTTCCATAATAATATTCGACATGAAACTTGGGCCTAAACCACCATCAATGAGGCAACAATGGGCAATCTTATCCATGATCTTTATAGAAATATAAAAAGTTTTTTTTTTTTATAGGGTATCTAAAGTTATGTAAACCTACTTTATTTACAGAAGAATCCTCTTCGTCTACCTCTTCAGAAAAAAATGGCTATAACAAAATCTTTTTCTTCCATGAATTGTTTCAATTGCATCTGTTGTTCAGGGACAACAACCATGTTTAGGAGGGTTGCATCTGCTATGTTGGCCAATTGATTCAAGATATTGTATTTGGAAGAGCGAAGAGGGGGAGTGATTCCTTGACTTTCAGGAATTTTAGCAACCTGGGGTGCAACAATGGTTGAGGACGAGCTCGGGTTAGAAGAATTGTGTGGAGGATTAAATTTACCCTTGGGAGCATAGGCTTTGTTCCTAGTGTTAATAACCATGACATCCTATGGATTCGCAAATTCTAGGGAAATGATCGTAGCTTCTGGTCTCTTACCAAAGATATTATCTCTGACACTCTTCTTTACCTCACATGTGATTTCTTCATGGTGTTCCTCGCAAAAGTTACACCAACTCCGAGGCAGGATAGCTTTAGGCTGAAAATTATTTTCAACCAGATTTCTAAAGAGGGGTGCAGAAGAGGATGAAGCTCCAGGGGTGAGAGGGGAGACAACACCCTTCCGCTCTAATGATATCATATGATTGTTCATATCTTGTACTAGCTATAAGAGAATGAACATGTCTGTCTGTCTAACTGATTCTCCCTAGGGAAGACCAGTTCTTTCAAGTTGTTCTTCATAATCTGAACAAGTATGTAGAGTGGAACCAAGATTATCAATGGATTTTTCCTCAAGCCTATGATGGAAGGGAGAAGGAAATGCATTGTAGTAATGCATGGAAGCGGTTTGGTTTTGAGGGCAGATAAGTTTAAGGATCTGATTGTACAACTTGGTGAAACGCAAGTTGAAAGATTTGATGGTCTCACCATCTTTATAAGTGAGGTTATTGTATTCCCTCAACTTCTCGACGTGGCTTTTGGATTGTCCATAAGTGGATCAAAACCAATATATTAACTCCTCCCAAGTATACAAGATATTAGGAGGAAGGTCAAAGAAATCGGCCACAACCTTCCCTTCCAAGGAATTGACAAACAAGTGCATGCAAGTGTCATTTTCATTGTCCCCTATGTTATGACAAGCATTAGAAAATTCCACTAGGTGTTCGTTAGTACTGACAATGTTATTTCCTGAAAACTTAGGCAAATTCTCTTTAAACTTCAGAAGTGGTTGAGTAGAAGGTGCTAGGTTAAGAGGAGAGGACACATGCCACGGTGTGGTTGTGGCATCCTCTTCGAATTGAAAAATCCCATACTTTTTAATGACTTTGGTGGGGTTTATATTAGATTGTAAAGAAATATGGTGGCTATACAATCTACCAATCACCGATGACGATGAATATTGGGAAGATGGAGCACTTCCAGTTCCACTAGATCCACCACTAGATGCCATCTTGTGGATGATAGATGAGGGAAAGAAAGACGAACTTGATGAATCATATAAAGTTCTCCTTCTTAGAGCAGGATGCCATTTTTGATTTTCTCAAAAACTGTCTTTCTTGTAATTTCACTAACGTGTTTGTTGTGCAGGTGCGATAAGAACAAATGACATTAATGAATAGCATAGGCTGTAGTAACATGAAGAATCAACATTTCAAAAGCTCAACTCATACCAAAAACAACAATATCTCACCAACGATGTAAACCGTGTCGCACATCATCACAACATAAAAAATGAGCAGATCTTATCTTCAATAGTTCAAGGGGGTCCCACCTACTAGTATTATTTAGTTTTATAATAATAGGTTTTAGAAACACTTTGCGGGAAAAACTACATTGACATTTTTAATCGTCAACAAGGTGCGCACCACCTTATCTCAAAAATTCACCAAGAGACATCACAAAAAATCATTTGCACAAGAGAGAGTTACCAAATTTCCTAAGTAGGGCGCAAATTTCAGCCACAATAGTCTTCTCACAATGGGAGAGCAATGATAAAAATTAAATAGAATGTTTCTTATCTATAAAAATCCTCCTAAAAGTGTTTGTCCAATTAATTTTAGTGTAAACCACAAATTAAGGGGTCAACAACCCTTACTTTTCCCCTTTACATTATAAAATTCAAATTTAACATTAAAAATGCACATAAGAAACCCTAAGGTGATGTCATCCTTCTTCTAGGGTGATGTTTTGGAGGCTTTTGCAAGTTGTTGGGGTAGAATATGGAAGTCGTTGGGCCTTATAGGGCCTCCCTCTCATGCACTAGGGTTTCCTCCTTCAAACCATCCCTTCTTCCATCAAAACGTGCAAAGTTTCAAGTCAATCAACACCACCACCCCAAAGCCTAGCCCCATAAGATGTCAAGCCCTCCAAATGTGACGTTTTGGCCTCCAAATGAAAAACGTTGGGCTATTAGTGGCATAGGTGAGGTCCTCCAAGGTGTCCATGTGGCCTCCAAAGGCTGTCAACATCGTTTGGTGTGTGTGCCATGGTATCCAACCTGTGGGCTTGAAGCGCCAAGGAAGCCCAATCTAGGCTTGTTCTTCCAAATCTATCCACCAAGCAAGGTCTTGCAAAGACAATGGATATTCCATCTAAGGATCTAAAGTCAAATGCATCATGATAAGTAAATAAAGTCAATAAAAGATCCATCTAAGCACGTACATCAAGAACCACCTCATTAAAATAAATAATTTCTCAAAGACCCTATGCAATTTGCTAAGTTTGGGTGTGGGAGTGTTGACAAAGTGACGTATTGGGTGAATCATACCTCAAGTTTAGGAGTGTTTCCCGAGTGGGCCCCTCTCTAAGACATGTGGAAAAAGTGACATGGATGGGGGTAAGACTCTTGGGCATGAGGTTCATTACATACACAGGATCGTAGTATCTCATTTATGGGTGCCTTTGTAGAGGGTGTGCTGCACCTTCATTTTCAATGCATCCTTTTTCAAAACCCATTTATTTCCTTTTGTTCTTTTAAGATGTTTCCAAGTTGAAGAAAGGGTGGGGCTTATACCTAAGCATGAAAAAAAAATTCCCACCTTGACTCTACCCCGATCACATCATGCTTCCCTAAGTTGAATACAATGTGTGGGGCTTCTACGTAAGCATGATAAACATTGCCCACACATGCTCCACTTTGGTTGGCATCTTATATTAGTTATTTTTCATGGGTCCCATCAATTTCTTATGAAAGAAATTTCATTATCCTCGAGATCCATGGGTGAGGATATAGAAGGTTCATAATTGGATTTTATCTTTTTCCAACTACATGCCTCTGGGCCTTCAACCCCTTCTTCCCAGGAAATGAGGGACAATTCCTTCTTGGGTCAGTACACCCGAAAATCCCAAAAGGTAAGGAGATGAGGGGTAAAGTGTGGAAAGTGACAAGTATGGTCGAGAATGGAATGATGAATTGTCAATAGGACCTTCTAGTAGAAAACCTATCCCTAAGGGTGACCCACTTACTAGGGTGCAATGTCAACCACCAAGGTGAAACAAGGAAAATAATATGATTTCCAAGAAAACATTACATAGTCAAAATCAATTTAAAATGCAACAAACTCAAATGCCTCAAATATTGAAATGGCACTCACCATAATACCTGTCTTGTACCTCATAGGGAAATACCCAATGCCCTTCGGAAGCAAGTTGATGGGGGGGATACCCTCATGATGAACTTGGAACTGTGGTGGCGAGGTGGGTCTCTGTTTGTGCAAGTGGACATTGTTGGTCAAGTTGTCTCTCGGTACTCCATGTATACAAACTAAGGGCCTTGAGACATCTTCTCCTTAGTTATCCCTAGGAACTAGGGATAACTAGCCTAAAGGCTTGTAGCTGGCAAAAGATAAAAGCCAATCTTGAACCTTCTAGATACTCTTCCAGGGATCCCAAGGACAGTAAATGTCTCTCATAAGAAATTGGTGGGACCTGTGAAAAATAACAGATGCAAACTACTAACCAAGGTAGAGTGTGTGTGGGAAATGTTTTTCATGCTAAGGTAGAAGTTCCACACATTGTCTTCAACTTGGGGAAGCATAATGTGACCAGGGTAGAGTCAAGGTGGGCATTATTTTTCATGCTTAGGTAGAAGCCCCACCTTGGCTTCAACCTGAAAACAACTTAAAAGAACCAAAGGCAATAAATGGTCTTGGAAAAAGGATGCATTGAAAACGAAGGTGCAACACACCCTCTACAAAGGCACCCATAAATGAGACACTACGATCCCTTGTATGTCATGAACCCATGCCCAAAAATCCTTCCCCCGTCCACTTCATCTTCTACACATGGCTTAGAGGGGGTCCACCTGGGAAACCCTCCTTGACTTAGGGGATGATTCACCTAATAGGTTTCTTTGTCAACCCTCCCATACCTAAACTTGGCAAGTTGCATAGTGTCTTTGAGAATTTATTTAATTTGATGAGGTGGTTTTTGATGCACATGCTTAGGTGACTCTTTTATTGATTTGATTTACTTATCATGATATGTTTGAATTGATATCCCTGGAGGGTGTATTCATTGTATTTGCAGGACCTTGCTTGGAGGATTGTTTTGGAGGGACATGCCTAGCTTAGGCTTCCTTGGGGAATGAATCCCACAGGGTGGATACCATGACCTGCACCCTGAACGATGACAACACCCTTTGGAGGCTTGCGAGTAAAATTGGATGACCTCACCTAGCCCCTGCAAGCCCAATGTTTGGTTTTTGGAGGTCAAAACGTCACATTTAGAGGGATTGATGTCACCCTAGGGATAGGGTTTGGTATGGTGGTTTATTTGACTTGAAACTTGGCACCTTTTGGATGGAGAGAGGTCTTGACTTGATAAAGGATACCCTAGTGCATGAGAGGGAGACATTTGGAGGCCCAACGTTTCATCTCCAAGCTCTACGATTTGTTAAAAGTGCCGAAACGTTGCCTTAAAGGGGTGACATCATGCTTCTTTTAGGGTTTCTTATGTGAAAAATGAAACTTAAAATTGTAAAGGGGAAAAGTAAGGGTTGTTGACCCCTTACTTTTTGGTTTACCCTAAATTTAAGTGGACAATCACCTTTAGGAGGATTTGTATAAATACAGATCACTTGTATTTCATTTGGATCATAGCTCTCCCATCTTGGAAAAGATACTTGCTTGAAATTTGCACCCCTCTTGGGAAATTTTAAATATATCTCTTTCTTACTTGCTCATGTGATGGTTTATCTTTTCTATTGGATGGAGAAGTGATGTGCTATCTCTTGTGGAGGCTTATTCTTGCATTTGTGGTGGAATTTTCTTGGTTAAGGAGAGTTCATCTTATTAATGCTTGGACTAGGTAAGGAATCTTTGCTTTGTTATTGCTTCTTTCTTGGTTACAAGGTTAATTTGATAAGATCTTGGGGAATATAAGGGAATACAACCCCACTAAGCATATAATAACTGTCTTGAATAAATTGTTGTACAAGGGTTACTAGGAGAAGTAAAAGGGCTTACACCCTCCTAGTAGTTCCTTGCTAGTATTGCTTGCCTTAGGGAGTAAAAGGGTTTACACCCATAAGGAAGTGGCAAGGCTAGATCATTCATTAAAGGAATCCATAACCCAATATTTCAAGGCACTAATCTCTTGCATTGGA
>SNQJ01S0075679.1:7335-20252 GCA_010110895.2 Picea sitchensis
AGGGTATCAGGATGATGTGGCATCTAATGGCATCATGGACCAAGGGTGCATTTTCCAAGAATTATGTATTAAATGAGAATTAATTAAGCTAAAGAGGTGGCATTGTCTGGAAAAAGTTTATCCACTCAAGGCTAATTTTTCTCACTCTATTCCTCTCACTTTCCATGCAATCAGTTTCTAAAATTTCTCCCTAAATTGCTTTTAAACACAAAATTCCTAAATTTTAGGAAATCCCTAAAAAATAGGGCGAATTTCCCTTTAACTCATAACTCTCTCATCCCTTGGCCAAATTTAGCAATCTAACATGTGTTGGAAAGCTAAAAGTATCCTCCATGCATCTTATCCATTATTTAACTCACCATGCGCATACACTCTCACTCATAACTCACCCAGGCACATTACTCACTCACACTTATTCCCTCATGCGCATTAACTCCTATTTTCTTCACACTCCTCTCCTATATATAGGATGGTCTTCATTGGTTATTGGTCGGTTCATTGCAGCAACAGCATAGTGTCTCTCTCATTCTTCTCTCTCTCTTTCTCTAGTCTAGTGGCTCTTCTCTGAACAAAGTAGTCATTGTAATGGTTGTTAGCTTGCCAAGTGTGGCGCAATCAACTCTCTTGTAAGCTTGATCAATAAAGAAGTGTGTGTTTGTCTTCAAACCTCTTTTCTTGGCGGTACTATGGTAAATTTGTGATCTGATTTGTCATTTTCTGAATTGTTTATTGTGATTATTTCGATCCTTTGAATGGTTTTTCTTCTATATTTCTAGTCTATTATCATTGTGCTAACCCTGCAGGTTCCCTCCAAGCGAAAGTAATCATTTTTCCTCATCGTTTTGGGCCGCTTTTACACGCTGTCCAAGACGAGCAGTTTGTTGATTTTTGTTTTTAAACACAGAAAATCGGACTTTAGATCAGCAGCAAGACGCTTCAGTGTGCCTAGGGACTCCCCCCAGAGGCTAGCAAGCACTAGCCCAAACGGAGAGGGGTTTGGTCAATGACAATTTGGGGGCCTTACTCCTTTAATTAGCCTAGTTTTTACTGTTGTGTTAACACATATATCATCTTAGATTGGAGAGTAAAATTTTGTGCTAACACTTATCCAATAACAATTAAGATGAACTTGGTGGAGGGTGTATGCCCTTATATTCCTCCAAGGATTTTAGACAAGAAAAACCATGAAACAAAAATAAATTACTAACAATATGCAGAAAATTTCTTACCAATTCCAATAGAAAGTATGCAAAACCCTTATCTACCAAGAATATTCCACCAAAATGCCAAAGACAAGCCTCCAAGAGGGTAGCGCACTACTTCTTCCACCAATAGATAGCATCCAAAACAATTTCAAGAGTGAGATAGAGCAAATGCCCAAGAAGGGCGCAAATTTCAGCCAGAATGTCTTCTCTCAAGTGAGAGAGCTATATGAAAATGATATGAAATGATTCTTATTTATACAAACCCTCCTAAAAGTGTTTGTCCACTTAACTTTAGGGTAAACCACAAAGTAAGGGGTCAACAACCTTTACTTTGCCCCTTTACAATTTTAAATTTGGTTTTGCACATAAGAAACCCTAAAAGAAGCATGACGTCACCCCTTTAGTGCAACGTTTTGGCACTTTTAGCAAATCGTTGAGCTTGGAGATGAAACGTTGGGCCTCCAAAGGCCTCCCTCTCATGCGCTAGGGTATCCTTTATCAAGCCAAGGCCTCTCTCCATCCAAAAGGTGCCAAGTGTCAAGTCAACCACACCACCACACCAAACCCTATCCCTAGGGTGATTTCAAGCCCTCTAAATGTGATGTTTTGACCTCCAAAGGCCAAACGTTGGGCTTGTAGGGGGCTAGGTGAGGTTATCCAAGGTGTCTCTCAAGCCTCCAAAGGTTGTCATCATCATCCAGTGTGCGGCCACGATATCACCTCACCACCATGCCCTAACCCTCCAAACATGACGTCAAGCTCAAAAAGAGGGCGTTTTTCCCTTACTGGGCAAATCGTTTGGCAAGTGAGAGTTGGGCTAAGTCTTCCACATCATCTTCTAGGTCTCCAATACTTCGTCCCTGTGATCCGGCATGTGGACCCTTGGAATCCAACCTGTGGGCTTGCATCCCCATGGAAGCCCAAGCTAGGCTTGTTCTTCCAAAACTGTCCACCAACTAGGTCCTGCAAAGACAAATAAGCACGCCCTCCAAGGATCTCAGGTCATAACATCATGATAAGTGAATCCAATCTATAAATGAGCCACCTAATCATGTGTTGATGATTACAGTTGCATGAGACATCCTTTAAGACACAAACTGAGTGAGTCAACCTGAGAGAAAGCCCATGAGTTGGGTGTGTGGTTCCTCTCTGAGACGGAGAAGGAACGTTGTGTGCCCCTGTGTGGGGTGAGGAAGTCCATGAGTTGGGTGTGCCCATGAGTTGGGTGTGTGGTTCCTCTCTGAGACGAAGATGGAACCTCACCCATGTGATGGGTTTTTTGTTCTCCTCTGTGCAAAGAGTTGACATGATACTCCAGATGATTCTCCTATGTAACGCAATGAGAAAGAAAATCTACTGAGTTGGACGTGCATGTGGCTGAGCACAGGTGAACGTGTGGAAAAGCCCATGAGTTGGGTGCATCGTTCTGAGACAGAGATGAAACGATGCATTAGCCTCCTCTGAACAGAGAGGTGAGATGATGTGATACTCTAGATGATTCTCCTGTGTAATGCAGTGAGAAAGAAGATCTATTGAGTTGGGAGTGCCTGTGGCTGAGCACAGGTGAACGTGATCCTAGTGGTTGAGCACTAGTGAGTGTGGTTCTCCTATGAGACGCAGTGAGATAGAGATGTGGACATCCCTGTGGTCGAGTAAGATGGATGTGCCCCTAGTGGCTGAGCACTGGTGGGTCTATGAGATCCCTTTCTATATTGTCCAAGAATCAGACTTACCTGTAACCCTATTTGTGATGTAAAGGGTACAGGTCGGCCCCACCATAATGTAAAGGATAATTAATGTAAAAGATAATTAATATGGTAATTATTAATTATATTTTGAGTTATTGAAGTCGGCCCTATTGTGCCAATAGACACATCATTTGATGTGATAAGTCTTATATAAATAAAGGTGAATCCCCATTGAGGAAACACACTTAACATTGTGTCATCTCATGATTTCAGATGTTGTGGTCTGAAATTATGAGAATTACAGCACCCTCTTATGTGCTAGGTTTGGTAATGGAGTGGAAGGTCTTTCTCTTGAAGAATATAGCAAAGGATTGGCTGGGTTTTCTTCCCTTGTTGAGAAGGGTTTCCAAGGATGCTTCTTGTGCTCTTGTGCATGGTTATTCTTCTTGTGATCTTGGTTTGCTGCAGTAGTTATGGTTCAAGTAAAAGTTAAACATAAAATTTTAAAGTAAATGCATGAGACATAGCTCATTGAAAAATCAACAGCCTGTGCATCAAAGATCACTATATCAAACAATTAATTGCTCAAAGACACTATGCAACTTGTCAAAATTGAATATGGGAGGGTTGATGAGGTGTCTTATTGGGTAGATCTTGCGCTAGGTCAAGGAGAATTTCCAAGAGATCCCTCTCTAAGCCATGTAAAGTGGGTGAAGTGGTTTGGGTCAAGACTCAATGGGCATAGGTCTCATGACATACAAGAGGTCGTAGTGTCTCGTTCATGGGTGCCTTTGTAGAGGGTGTGTGGTACCTTCGTTCGCAATTCACTTTTTCCAAGCCCATTATTTGCCATTCTTTTATTCTTTTATAATTTTAAGGAAATCTTGAAGGTCACTACCCTAGCGTGGTGTCCATATAATGGCAATGTCACCCACAAACACCTAGTGGAAATGAGAATGTTGGCTCGTGATGAGACCCCCTTTCTCTCAGCCATGCAACTGAGAGCCATTACCCTGGTTTGGTGACCAGATGATGGCAATGTCATACCACTAGGTATTCATGGACGTGATAGGTCGACTCGTGATGAGACCTCCTATCCCTCACTAACCCTTTAAGCATTCTTTATCATATTTCATTGTGGGTCCCCCTTTCACTCAAAGATAAGCGTTTCATTGCTTTCTTGGGTGATCCCTGGTCGAAGCATCTAGAAGGTTCATACACAGGCTTTTATCTTTTACCCAACATCAATCCCTCTGGGCCGTCAGCCCCTTCTTCCCATAGAATGAGGGGCAACCCCTTCTTGGGTCAATACACCCTAAAATACCAAGAGATAAGGAAATGGGGGGAAATAATGATGAAAAGTGGTAAGTATGGTCGAGAACGGTACAATGGCTCTTCAAGGGAGTTCCTAGTAGCAAACCCATCCTTGAGGAAGACCACTTACTACAGCACAATGTAAACCACCAAAGTGAAGTAGGGAAAAAGGCATAATGTCCAAGCATATATCATGAAATCTAGAGCAATCTAAGATACAACATACTCAAATGGCTTAAATATTGAAATGATGCTTACCATAATACTGACTTGTACCTTATGGAGCAAGGCCCACTACCTTCCGGAAGCTAGTTGATGTGGTGGATGACATCTGGAAATCTGCGACCATCTGTGGTGGTGAGGGGGTCTCCATCTGTGCAAAAGGATATTGTTGGTCATGTAGTCTCTCAGCACTCCACATCTGCAACCTGAGGGCCTCGAGATATAATCTCCTAAGTTATCCACAAAATGGGGATAACAGGGCCTGTTATCGCACAGTTTGTAGCTAGGTCAAATGGCTAGAAGATAGAGGCCAAACTGGCGTAACAGGAACCTACCCCACCCAATGTCACCACAATGGGGAGGTTCTTTCTATTTAGGGAGGTTATCTCAAGGGAGACCTCCCCGGTAACTTGGGGTTTTGAAGAGGCCAAAGTATAAAAGTCAAAGCAAAAGTTCCTCCTCACAGGTTACCACCAAGGTCAGATAGTCCGGCTAATCAGCCAATAAAGAAGTGTATGCCCAAATGAGAACACCTGCCCGGAACAAGACAATAGCAAAATAATATATGCAGGCTATAATTCAGTGGGTTAGTACTTCATGTAACTATTTGACATTAATATGTAAGCAATGTAAAGCAACAGATATTAATGAGATCAATGTTTTATCAATATAGCAATGGAAAATATCAATTCATCAATAACTATTGAGATGATGTAGCCAACAATGTATCTAACCAATCTTTTATTCAATAAATGCTTTCAATCATCATCTAATTGCTTATCATCAAAAGGTGTTGCGTCAAGATGGAATAACCAAGTATGACATCAGCCTAGTTAGGGTTTCAAATTTAAAAGTTTTGAGAGGTTGTTTGAGCACTATCACTTCAATGTTGTGGATTTGAGATCAGTGCCTAGGGGTAGATGGAGTCAACTAAGAAGAGGACACAAAGTTGAAGGAATAAAGGCTAAGGACAAGAGGGAAGGGTTCTAGAGTGTTGCAATGGCAGGGTCGTAGAATCAAAACCCTAGGGGAAAGAGGCTCACTCCGGTGTTGCTTAAGCAAGGCCTCGTGCTCTTTCCTCCTTCCTTAGGTCAAACTTGGCAAAACGGCTAGCATAGGAGATAAGTTAAAACAAGAGAATGAGGTGAGGGAGAGTGTTGCAAAGGCAAGGCTCTATCACCAAACCCTAGAAGATGGACGGCCCTAGGTGTAGATAACCTAGACCTGGGACGTCCCCTCCTTCTTAACCTTTAAAAATCACAGCTAGCACAAGGGGAAAAAGTGAAAAGAATGTAGCAAAGGCTAGGCTCTTTCTTCTTCAATGGCTAAATATTTCTCTCTAAGAGGACATGAAACAAGGACCTACTTGTGTGCTTGTCACCTAGGGTTTTAAATCAGCAAATTTATAAGTAAATGCAAGAATATAAACCTACAACCATTCAATCAAGAAGTTTTGCAAGAAAACACTTACATATCATGATGAAAACGCATATGCAAACCCTAGTTGTAAACCTTCCTTCAAGAGAAATGCCAAAAATGCCAAGATAATCCTTCCATCAACAAGTGCGCCTCACTTTAAAAGACCAAATACCCAAACTAGGGCGCAAAAATCAGACCTCACAAGAGAGTGAGTTGTGTGTTCTTCTCCAAATGAGGGAAAAACTCCTCAATATATAGTGTATCATGACCTATAATTAAAATTAGGTCATTAAAAATAGCCGACAAGGCTACAAACCAAAATCATATTGTTTTTTAATTAAACTGTTAAATTAAAGCCCTAAATGAGCATAAGCAAGACGTCAAGCCCTCCTGAGGGAAACGTTGGCCCCTTTTAGGGAAAAATGCAGCACAAATGACAAAACGTTGGCCCTTTTTAGGCCTCCAAACCCTGCCACACGTGCCAGCTGCCCTGTCAGACTGCCACACTGTCAAGATGACGTCAATGGCTCCTAGGTGACGTCCTGGGCCATCAAAGGAAGACATTCCACCTGAAGTGGGTCAACCCCCCTGGGCTGGGCTCAGCCAAAGTGTCCCGGATGGAACGTCCTTCTTCTTCTCAGGTGCAAAAGCTCAACCAAGCAATGTCCTGTCTCTGCCCCTGATGGGGTCCCAGCAACCATCTGATGGGCTCTTCAGCCCCATGGAGGTCTAAACTAATCATCTCCCCATGTGTACCGGTCCAACTAGTACCTGTCATTCGGGCATGGTCCTGCACATCAAAAACTTCGCCATCCATGGGCTCATTAGTCACAGAGATCATAGCAATGTCAATCACGTTTCATCATTAATGTTATCAAACATATGCATAAAACCCTAATATATCATTCAATAGCTCAAAGATATTACAAAGACCTACAATACAAAGCCGAAGAAAAAGACAAAACACCCTATTGGGCCAGTATCCATAAGAAAAGGAGAATCTCCAGGGGGTATCATCCAAGCCATGTAAAACGAGGTGATGTGGTCAAGGGATGTCCAGACATACGGGTAGAGTGAAAGACAGGGATGCATGATATTACCTGTGGGTGCCTTTGTAGAAGACGAGTTGTACCCATCATGGATGCAATTCTTTCCAAGCCCTTTATTGCCTTTATTCTTTTCTTTTCTTTATTTGCTTTTTTCTTTTTATTTCAAGGACTAACTATAGGACACTGCCTTGGCATGGTGACCAGAGCTGACAGTGTTACCCACAAGCACTTTCACAGAGATGATAAGGCTGGCTCGTGATGAGACCCCCTTTCCCTTGGCCATGTAACCAAAGGTCATTGCCCTGGCGTGGTAACCAGATAGTGGCAATGTCATTATGTTAGGTACCCATGAACATAATAGGTTGGCTCGTGATGAAACCCCCTATCCTCTTGGCTAGGTCTTGTTTTTTTTATTTTTCTTCGAGTCCCTCTTGTTTCTTGCGGAGAAGCTTTTTATTACCTTCTCGGGGATCCCTGGGCGAGGCATCTCTAGGTTTCATTTTTATGGCTTTTATCTTTTACCAACTGCTTTTACCTTCTGGGCCTTTAGCCCCTTCTTCCCACGAGATAATGGTGCAAACCCACAAACAGATCATCCTAATGCCCGGACTAAGGGAATGGGACAGATGAGTGGGAGATAAGATGTAAAAGTGATGATATGATGGGAGCGGACGATAGCTCTTCAAAATCCCCCCGATGGCAAACCAAAACCTATGGGTACAGGCTTGCTAGGACACCCTGTCAATCCCCCCAACCATGGTCAAGTGGGTTAATGTAAGATCCAAGCAGTTGTCAAAAATAAAAGGAGTAAGATGCATATATCTAAAGGTTATAATGATCAAAAGTGACACATACCATGATACCTGGACCAATTACCTCATGGAGCAAGAGTCTTCTCCGATACAAGACCAGGTCGATGGTGATGGATGTCGTTGCTTCTGACAAGACAAGTCTGATGAAAGAAGAGAAGGATGGGCCCTCCAGGGCTATGCTCAAGTCAATCCTACTCTCGATACTCCATGTCTAGGATCTGTGGGCCTCGAGACATGATCTCCTAGTTATCCCTAGAAATCGGGGATAACAGGGCCCATTATGAATGGCATATGGTGAAGATGTTGGAGGGAAGTAACACATTGCAATGTAAATGTCTCTTGGGAGAGGGGAAACACCATGAACCCAAACCCACATAAACCTAGCAAACTCATTTGTGGCCACCAAAGAGATCCTGCTCTTGAGGGATTCTCTAACAAAGCAAGCAAGTCCACCTAAACCCCTAATAATACCTGAACTCGTCTCATGTCTACAGACCGAAAGCTGATGGTATCCTGTAATGTCTGGGAGAGGTCGAACAAGGCTCTCATGTGTCTCGATAATGAATATAATGTCCAATGACCCAAGAGCATCATATAGTTGACACAGCAATGACCATAAAGACCCATTGCCATTCCAACAGTTGATAGAAATGCATGCGCCCTGTCGCCTCTCCCAACATGCCCATCATTTGGAAGCCTTAGATCGTGGTACCCACCTGAATGGAAAAGAGTCCCAGATGACTACTCTGAGGTTCCTAATGACTACCCATTTCCCTGCCTGATATGCTGTTATAACCTGCTTCCTGGAGCGTTTGAGTTCCACAACCTATGATTAGTGAGATCTTCATCGAGGAAGATCTTACTAGGAAGAGAAAACAACTTTCGCCTAGCTCCAAGCCCGAAGTTGATCAGTCACAGACCTAAATCGGAGAAAGAGAGTGGAATCGAACCCAATCCAAGCTCTATCAAGGGTCACATCTTGGAGATCCAAATTATCCCTAAGAAATGAGGTTTTGATCACCATGAGGTCTGAGGAAGGGAGAGGTAGAGGGAGCCCTCTCACTTTGAGATTCAATTCTCATGCCCTCTTAGTCCATTCCTCCATGAGTTTATCTTGCACCACCTCCTCAACTACTACTAAAGGGGGGGAGGGACTTTATCCATGCCTCTAACAACCTATTCCCATGAGTTGATATGTGTTTATGTTTCATGTTTGAAGGCGGCTTGCTGAGACCTGATCTCCTCCTACTTTTTTTTAAGGTCGATAATCTCTACATGTAAGGTGTTGCTAGGGGGGTGGTTTAGGGCATCTTGCTCCTTGTTGTCATTTAGTTGTTTCTTCAAAGATAGGTTATTCTCCTCAATTTTTGCGACCTTTTTTGTGAGTTCCCCAACCTCTATCCATAATGCAAGGTTGGATGATTCCAGTCGCTCTAGTCTCATAATTAGACCCTGAAAAATCCTATTGTTAACCCCCTCTCCAAAATCCTGTGTATCTCAGTATGGAATCCATGTGATCCACTTAATGTTGGTGTCTTCCCCAATAATGGGGTCTCTTGTCTCTACCCTTGGACTAATTTCATCTGTGCCCTCTTTTCTCTTCCCTTGGGCCAGTTGCATATGCGCCCTCTTATCTCTTCCCTTGGGCTAGTTGCATCTGCACCCTTTAACAAAGGAGAGTGTTGAATGATTTGTATTGGGGTCATTATGATAGGTTGGAGTGGTGAATCGCCTAGAGGCATTGGGAGGCCCTACGCCTCGGTAATTCACCATAGAGGGCGACGGATTTGTCATGGGTAGAGGGACAAGGGTCGTGAGCAAGGGTGGCTCGACTGGTGACTGGTTCGCTAGCAGAGGTGTGGCTCAACTGGTAATTGTTCGCGAGTAGGGAGATCACTCGAGCTAAGAGTGGTCGAGGCGGGGGCGGAGGATATCGAGTTCCATGAGCAAACCGAGGGCACAACCAGAGGGTCAGGGTCAGGGTTCGGCGTTGCGAGCTACAAGGTTTGGGCACAATCACGGTCGAGAGCACAATCGCGGATCGTGGACGACTGGATAGTCGTGGGATAGGGAGAGAGAGGGCACAATCACGGGGGAGGGCACAATCGCAGGTCATGGCTCAACAAGTGATTGTTCGCGAGCAGGGAAGATCGCTCGAGCGGATGGTCGAGAGCGAAGAGGGGTCGGGCACAATCGAAGTCGAGGGCACAATCGCAACGGACGACTGAACAGTCGTGGGCTTGGGAGAGAGAGGGCACAGTCACGGGGGAGAGAGAAAATAGAGATATGTGCAAGATTAAATGGAGAAGACCATCATATTAGACCTTATGAGACGTGTGAAGAATCAATCATCTCTCAATCTAAATCCTTCTCAAGACTTAGGCATACTTCCTTTCGCACATGATGATATTGATGACATAGTTTGGCCAAAATGAGGAAATTATAGAGAACAACTTATGAAGTATGAGGACAAGGATCCAGGGTCTATAACAATTTGAAATCAAGGTAATGAAGGAGCCTTATATTTGTGTGAAGATGATTAGAAGAGCGTTTTCTTGATCAAGTCCATCCCCCTACTTTAGATCAAGAAAGGAACACACAAGATGATCAAGGAATAGTTGATCTTAAAGTAGGGATGGAAGATTTTCAAAGAGAAAGTTTAGTATTTATGTGGAACAAGAGAAAGGGGAAGCCAAGTATGCATAAGAAGTTTGATAGTTTATGGCTTGGCCCTTACAAGATTGAGAAGAAGTCTGGAACTAATTCCTTTTATTTGACCACACCTAAGGGAAGGAAAATGCCATTAGTTGTTAGTGGATCCCTTTTCAAACCCTACTATACAGAAGGAACCTGACTTCTTAAATTTATAGTAGCATAGTGTTAGGTCATATTGTGTGCTTGCATCTTGATTTTTCTTTCTTTTGATTAATGATACTTATTGATTGATTTTATGCATTCATGTGCTTAGCTTATACATGTTATAAAAAAAATATTATATAATGATGAAAATGAAAAGATTTATTTTCTGCATTTTATTTTTACCTTTCATATACAAGGGTGGATCATATCCCCATGCCCTTTTGTTACTAATGGTTCTATCTTAGAATGTAGCAGAAATTTTTTAAAGTGATGCAAGTTGCAGGACTTGGAGTACCAGAGATGCTAAGGTTCTCATACGCTCTAGAGTCAGCACATGTCCCCATGTTGGAGCCAGATGTTACCCCCTCTCACCTAGGGGTAACTATAGGAGATCATTCTTCATGATCCACATTGTAGACAGTGGTCCCAAAGATGATGATCAATATTCTCCACAGACAGCGGCCCTCAGATGCCTCTTCTTCATCATTGCTCATCTCATTCACTTGATCAGCATGCTCATCCGATGATGGTGGTCCTGTTATAGCACAAGTTGTAGGTTGGGCAAAGCCCGACCCAACCACAAAGCAAGTGCTACAACTTGAGAATCCTACACCCAATGTCGCCCCGATGTAGGTCCCTCACTTCAAGGGTGACTAGGTCACTGTAGGAAGGCGATCCCGGTGACCCTAGGGGGATTGAGATGAAGATGAAGATGGATGGAAGTGAAGCCCCTATAGGTCAAGTCTAAGTGGAATAAAAGGTAGGGAGAGATGTCAAGTAATTTATGCCCGACAGGTATAGTACTTCTCTGGATGATTGTACCTGCCCGAGACACAAGAAAAGACACTTCGCAATAGTATATGTTAGTTGGATCAGCAAGTTAAGTTTGCTGTCCCTAATTTGCAGCAATAGATAACAGTATATGTCAGCAAGAAGATGGTACTATAAGCTGCTCAATAAATGCTAAAGATCAAGTAGAAAATGCAAGAGAAAAACTAGTAAATGACTAGCTAAACTCGAGATGAAAAATCAATACTCTTAGCATAAAAGATAAGGCTACTGTAAACACTTTTCTGCAGCAAATTATATCAGCCTTATGGCTGTAACATTCACTGTATTACAGCAAGAAAATCAGCCACTGAAATCCTCTCAAACTTTGCCCAAAAATGCGTTGGACTAAGGAGAACAAGTATGCAAACTTTGAGCAAAATCCAATGGTTGATACGAGAGTTATTCAAGCAAGTAAGTTAGGGTTTCTGCAGCCCTAATGGCTGAAGATGAAATTTTGTAACAGCAGCAATAAGTAGCCCCTAGATGGGGACGCCCTAGTGGCTGTGAGTTGTGCAAGGCACAAGGAATACAATACGCTTTGCAAGAAGTAAAAATGACCGAAAATCACGTTTCTAAACGCAATATTTTATTTCTCCAATGCAACAAATCAATGACTAGTGCCTTTACTATTGGGTTAATGGAGTCACAAGGAGCTTAGAGAAGCTACCTCCTTGGGGGTGTAAGCCCTTTTACTTCCCAAGGCAAGTTTCTCTAAGCTAAGGTTTAAGCTAGGAGGGTGTATGCCCTTATACTTCTCTTAGCAAACCCTTGTAAAATTAATGAGATGAAGCAAATAAAATGATGAAGGCTATGGTGGGGGTGTATGCCTTTATACTTCCCACCTAGCTCCTAGCATAACAATACTTGAACTTGAAAAATGATAGAATAATAGTAGAAAACCATACCAAGATCAAGAGAAATGCCAAGATAATCCACCACAAAAGCTAGAAAGCATCATCCAAAGCTAGCGCTAGACCTTCCTTCATCAACCATTCATAAACATAGCCATAAACAAGTGCACAAGAGCTAAAAAGAGCCAAGTGTGGTGCGAATTTCAGACCAAGGCGTCTCATAAGAGGGAGAGTTATGATTAAAACGAGATCTTACGATCTCTATTTATACAAAATGTAGCTAACATAGCTTGTCCACAAATTAAGGAGTAAAACACAAGATTAGGGGTCAACAACCCTGTTGACCGCTGGGTTAGCACAGAGGTCAACTCATTTCATGAAGATTATCTATGTCGAAGACAGCAGGGTTCTACTGGGTGTTTTTAAACACCGGCACTTAAATTTTTGTAAACGGGATTTCCGCACCCCTGCGAGGGTACATGATGTAATAATGTCTGCCTGGATCATAGTTAGGTCAGGTACCTTGGATGTTGACATCAGGGGAGTTCCTTTCATCGAGGGTTTTTTCATCTCAGGGGATTAATGCGGCCTAACTAGTCGGGTTAATCTCCATTGAGTTTTTCCCTCCCAGGCTGCCTCCAAAGTGGTGGAAGGCGCTCTGATGATC
>SNQJ01S0075679.1:20262-34915 GCA_010110895.2 Picea sitchensis
TAGGAGTAAGCCTAGACGGAAGAAGTTCCTGTCAAGGTGACAGTGTGGGCAGGGACTTAGACATTGTGTCTCCGAGGGCACACTAAGTGAGCCGGACTTAGCTCACGTTTGCAAGTGTGCATTAGGGCGACAACAAACCCTAATCTTGCCCCCTTAACAAATTAATATTAAACAATTCACTTAAAATTTCACTTTTGGCACAAATAAAACCCTAATTTAGGAGGATGTCACCCCTTTAGGGGATGTTTTGCCACTTTAAGGAAGTCATTGGTGTTGGAGAAGCATCGATAGGCCTTGGTGTTGGAGAAGCATCAATAGGCCTCCAAAGGCCACTTGTCAAGCATCTGAGCACTCTCATCATCGTGAAGACCCTTCTCCTCCTTGTAGATTTTCTGAGGTCCTATGAGGTTGCCAACTAAGGTCTGTCTTTGACCTTAGTTTGGCTCTAAGTTTCAACTCTGTGGTTGTCCCTTGCTGTTGTTTTAGGACAGCAAACAGTCACCAACTTTCAGCTCAATATTTTGATGGTTAAGTGTCCTTTTGAGGTGCCCTTGCAAGTGTTTTCTTTACTCAATGTTAGCACATGCAATATATATCAAAACAAATAACACTACCTCTAGATCTTTTAACTATAAAATGTTGATCTACACTTCTAAGCATGCATGAAATTGACACATGTTTTTGGTCAACATGACCCTGGAAAAACCCCCCAATGGGGAAAACCAGTTTGGAGCAGATATATATAGAAGGCCTCAAAGAAAAAAGTACAACACAGGAAACATATACAAGTGAACCTAGTACAATAGCAACCACTCTCGGATGCCTTGGAGTTCCTTGAAGACCTACCCACAAGCCTTGTGAAGTAAGGCGCCCCTTGCCTTGGTGTGCATTTCTTCCTTTGCTTGCCTTTGTATTTTTCCTTTGTATCTTTGCCTTTGAGTCTTTGCCTTGACTTATGAGATGCCTTGACCTTTCCTTTACCCACTTGAAGCTTTGTGAAACCCTTGCTATATTCCCTTGAAGCTTGCACCCTCTACACAAGTGCGCCCTCCTCCATGGCTTGATGCGCACCTAGCTTTGGTGTGCCCCTCCTCTAGCAAGAACTCCCTCTAAGTATGCGCGCCCTTAGCTCCTCACTAAGGCTCTCCCCACAACAAGTGCGCCTCTCCCCCTACACAACTCCTCTCATGTATGAAGTGCGCCCTCTATAAGGATGTGCGCCTCTCCTCCTCCAAGTGCACCCTCAAGACTAGAATGCACCTATGCTCATGTATATGCCTCCTCCTCCATGGAAGCACCTCCTCCAAGAAAATGCACCTTCCCTCACCTCAATGGAAAACCCTCTACCTTGTGCGCCCTCCTCTCCTTAAGAAATGCACCCAAGCTCTCCTCCTCTTCTCCTCTTCTCTCAAGTGAAGAATGAGTCTCATAAATGCACTATACCCTCCTTTAGCCTCCTTTGGCCAAACCCTAAAAGATCAATGGCCTAGATCCAATATAGCCAAGTCTAATCAATGGGTGAGATTCAATCCCTAAATCTCACTTAGGAAACCCACTTTCCTTAGTTTGCTTTATGTCTATTAATTCACCCACAAAGTGAATTAATTGTCACTTTAATGACTTAAGTGACATATTTCACTTTTGACTTAAATCTCCTAAGTCAAAGTGAAATTAGAATCATAAAGTAAAGTAACAAGGGTAATAGTCTCCCCCTTTGTGTTTAGAGACTCGTAAACACAAGGAGACCACTTTCCAAGGTACCCAAATCTCAACACTCCTCAAACGTCCATGTGTCAAAAGAGTGGCACCTCACCACCATGCCCTACTCCCCAAGATCATGTCGTAAAGCTCAAAAGTGGAACGTTTTGCCCCTCATGCGAAAATCATTTGGCAAGTAAGGGGTGGGCTAGGTTGTCCAAATCATCATCAAGGTCGTCCAAGTCTAATCTCTCTCATCTGGCATGTGGGCCCCTAGCATCCAACCTATGGGCTTGTAGCCCCATGGAAGCCCAAGCTAGGCTTGTTTTCCCAAAATTGTCCACCAGCTAGGTCCTGCAAAGACAAATGAACACGCCCTCCAAGGATCTCAAGTCATAACATCATGATAAGTGAATCCAATCAATAAACAAGCCATCCAAGCATATGCATCAAAGATCACTATATCAAACAATTAATAGCTCAAAGACATTATGCGACTTGTCAAGCTTAAATATGGGAGGGTTGACGAGGTGTCCTATTGGGTAGGTCTTGCCCTAGCTCAAGGAGAGCTTCCAAAAGATCCCTCTCTAAGCCATGTAAAGTGGATGAAGTGGTAGGGGTCAAGACTCAATGGGTATAGGGCTCATGACATACAAGGGGTCGTAGTGTCTCATGTTGATATTATGGTAGCTTCGGGAGGTATGAACCTCTATTGTGACCTTTGACAAGATTAGAATATTCCGGAAGGAAGCAAAGAAATGAATGTAACCCTAGACGAGATGTCGGTTGAAGAAAGATAATTAATATGAATTAATTAGTACCCAGAAGGAGAAGTCGGCCCAGGCAAGTCTACCAGGAATACTATAAATACAGGGTGCCAGTCTCTCATTTGTCACATTCTCAGAATTGCAGAAGTCATTTGTGCGCACTGCAGTCTGGTAGTCTTGTACGCAAGTTCTGGGGAAGGTGTTGCGCCAGTTTTGGGTTGGACTATCTGATCAGCTTTGGTTACTTTCTTTCTTGGTGCATTGGCCTTGCTTGGCTATTGGATTGCTACCAGGATTCTTCTCACTGTCAAGGTCAAGGTGCTCGGAGGGTGGCTTCGGCCTATGGTTGGGTGACAATAGTGATATTGTCAATGGTAAAACGAGCACATCCTTTCATATTCTAACAGGTTATGGGCCCACACCTCCTTCATTCAGTCTAAATGCTGGAAGGAAACATAGCCATTAGGATATTAAGCTCGTTGAGGAACTGTCGCTAGGGTTACTAGCAAGAGCAGCTTCCAAGACACTGTCGCTAGGGTTACTAGCAGGAGCAGTTGCAAAAACCGTAAATCTCAGATCCGACACCTTGTGATGGAGCATCTTGTTCAAGGAGAAGATATTCAGATGCGCCCTAGTTCAGCGCACCTTTTGGCTCTCTCAGAAGACAGAAACGTCAGAGTTGAAGTTTTGGATCAAGGCATGACCAGCTACTAATCAACCGAAGACATGAGTGAAAAGATCAGTCTTCTACACTACTCAGAACTCACAGGAACGATTGAAGATGACATGTGGATAATCGATAGTGGAGCTTCTAGGCACATGACAGGAGATCAAGCCAGACTCTCAAATCTAAATGAGAAGAAGACATCGTACAAGGTAGAGCTTGGAGATAAAAGCACTTACCCAGTCGAAGGATTTGGACAAGTCTCCGTCAAGTTGAAAACAGGTAACAGTGTTCACTTAAGCAATGTTTTATATGTACCTGGTTTAGAAAAGAATCTTGTATCCATATCTTGCCTAGAAGACAAAGGAAACAGAATAGCTTTCGTAGATGGAAAAGTGTTATCATGGCATAAAGACCCAACATAGAGAATGCTAGGGTTATTGGAAGTCGTGAAGGAAATCTATATAGACTACTAGAACGAAATGAAGAAGCTCTCATACATGACGAAGTCAATCCCAATGAACTTTGGCATAAAAGGTACGCTCACATTAATTATCAAGCATTACCTTTTCTCAGAAAGATGGTTGAAGGAATACCGGAATTACTGTCTACACATGAAGGAATTTGCAAAGGTTGTGCTCTTGGAAAAAATATCAAGAAACCATTTCCAAGCAGCAACAATAGATCTAAGGAGATTCTAGATCTAATACACTCAGATGTTTGCGGTCCAATGCCAGTCARATCTCTAGGAGGATCTCTTTACTACGTAATCTTCATAAACGATTATTCAAGAAAGACTTGGTTGTATCTACTGAAGACAAAAGACGAAGTATTCAACAAGTTTCAAGAATTCAAAGCAGAGATAGAAAACCTCACGAACAAGAAGTTCAAGACCTTAAGAACAGATAATGGAGGAGAATACACATCAAAGGAATTCATTGCATTCTGCAAATCGGTAGGGATTAGGAGGGAGCTAATTGTTCCTCATAATCCTCAACAAAATGGCGTAGCAGAAAGAAAGAACATATCTATCCAAGAAACCGTAAAAGCACACCTAAATGATCAAGGTCTATCCATGTTCTTGTGGGGAGAAGCAACCATGACAGCAATATATGTGCAGAACAGAAGTCCTCACCGTATATTGAAGGACATGACTCCAGAAGAAGCTTTCTCAAGTAAGAAGCCTAAAAGATACTCAAGCTATGCAGCGAATATGACGAATCTTCTAGATGAAGAACCTACCACATTCAAAGAAGCAGTTCAAAAGGGGCAATGGAAAGAAGCTATGACGGAAGAACACCAATCCATTATGAAAAATGATGTATGGGAAATCGTACCTAGACCTAAAGAAAAATCAGTGGTAACTTCAAAATGGGTATACAAGATCAAACATGCAGCAGACGGAAGCGTGGATAAATACAAAGCAAGATTCGTAGCTAGAGGGTTCTCCCAAAAGGAGGGAGAAGACTATGACGAAACATTTGCTCCAGTAGCTAGATATACTTCCATTAGAGCTATCATATCTCTTGCCACTTCCATGGGATGGAACTTACATCAGATGGATGTAAAGACAGCTTTCCTCAATGGAGCAATCGAAGAAGAAGTACATATTGAACAACCTCAAGGGTTTGAGGTACATTCCAGATACACTCACGTGTGCAGATTAAAGAAAGCTTTATATGGACTCAAGCAAGCTCCAAGGGCTTGGTATGCCAGAATGGATAGCTATCTAACGAGACTTGGTTTCTCCAAGACTCATGCAGATCCAAACCTTTACTACAAAGTCGTGGACAATGCACCTGTGATTCTACTATTATATGTTGACGATCTATTCATAATAGGTGAAGAGTCTCTTATCATCCAATGCAAAAAAGAACTAGCTTATGAATTTGATATGAAAGATCTAGGTCTCATGCATTATTACTTGGGACTAGAAGTATGGCAGAAGCGTGGTAAAGTATTCCTTGGTCAAGGAAAGTACGCAATAAAGATCCTTCAGAAGTTTGGAATGATGGATTGCAAATCCATGGATACTCCTATGACTACGGATATAAGAAAAGTAAAAGATCTAGATTCTTATCCAGTAGATCCATCACTATATCGACAGTTGATTGGGTCATTGATGTATTTGGTAAATACTCGACCATACATTTGCTTTGTCGTGAATACACTAAGCCAGTTCCAGGTGGAACCTAGACATGAACATTGGATAGTTGCAAAGCATGTCCTAAGATATATTCGTGGGACAATAAACTATGGCTTGAGATATACCGCATCCAGTGATATACAGCTTCATGGATTTACAGATTCAGATTGGGCAGGAAGTGCAGCAGACAAAAAGAGTACTTCAGGAATGTGTTTCAGCTTGGGCTCCGCTATGATATCTTGGGGCAGCAGGAAACAGAAGTTGGTCGCACTCAGCACAACAGAAGCAGACTATATCACAGCATGTGAAGCATGCACAGAAGCAGTATGGCTAAGGAAACTAATCTCCGATTTATTTGATTAGATTCCAAATTCGACCATAATACATTGTGATAATCAGAGTTGTATAAGATTATCAGAACATCCAGTGCTTCATGAAAGGTCGAAACATATTGAGATCAAATACTACTTTATTAGAGATAAAGTCCAGGAAGGAGAAGTAAAGCTCCAGTACATCCCCACGGATGAGCAAACAGCAGATATCCTGACAAAGCCTCTCTCCAAAATAAAGTTGCATATTTTTGGGAAAAGATGGGGATCGTGGAAATAACTCCCTTAGTTGAAAGGGAAGAATGACTCTCCAGGTTGGGAGGGAGCACTAACATATTATTGAGAACATTCATTTTCAAGATTCAAAAATAGTCCAGCTTGGGCAGATTCTTTCCTGTTTGGAAAGTGGATTGAGATATCTGACGGACAGACATTTTCCAGTTCGGAAAATGGTCCAGATTGTTGATGTACCATAGACACCGACTTCCCATTGTGGTTAACACGGGGAGTGGTCTAGGGCAGTCTCTCTTCTTGAGGGTTACTCAAGAAGACTGGACCGCCTCGCCGGACAGCGATTTCTCATTGTGGTTAACATGAGGAATGGTCTGTTTTGGAGGTTGGTACAAGACAGTCTTTTCCTCTTGTGGTTAACAGAGGAAATGGTCCAGACAGTCATTCCTTAGGGTGTATTCATTCTCTCCAGGATTGAACTTTGTTTAATGCCGAAGGAATGGCCTAGGGTGGGGAATGGTCCAGGCTCAGCAATCAGGGATAGGCATTCCTTAGGGCAGATTCATTCTCTCCAGGTTACACTTTGTTTAGTGTCGAAGGAATGGCCTGGGGTGAGGAATGGTCCAAGAAATCAGAACAATCATTCTTCCTTGTTTGAGAAGAATAAGGCAGATAGCCCATCATTGATGTTCTACTCTGAGGGCAGATATTCTTTCAAGATCTCTCAGATGTGAGTGAAAGATTGGCCGAGATGATTCAGTGTATTTTAACAATATTTTCTGTGCAGGTTGATATCAGATGATTGTTATGGAGACTGCCTGTCTCCAGACAGTAGAGATATGCTATTGTGGTGGATATGTTCCACTGTTTGTGACTATGTGTCACGGTTTGAGTAGTTGCATACTACCATGGATAAACACAGTTGTGTTCTATCAATTGATATTGTACTAGTTCTCATGGAGATTATCAATTGGATAATAATGACGGTGCTCGTGAGGCTACCAATGAATGGTCTGTTTGTGCTCAAGACCATTATCAGTTATACCTCCCTAGCTAGGAGGGAGTGTTGATATTATGGTAGCTTAGGGAGGTATGAACCTCTATTGTGACCTTTGACAAGATTAGAATATTCTGGAAGGAAGCAAAGAAATGAATGTAACCCTAGACGAGATGTCGACTGAAGAAAGATAATTAATATGAATTAATTAGTATGCAGAAGGAGAAGTCGGCCCAGGCAAGTCTACCAGGAATACTATAAATACAAGGCACCAGTCTCTCATTTGTCACATTCTCAAAATTGCAAAAGTCACTTGTGCGCACTGCAATCTTGTGCGCAAGTTCTGGGGAAGGTGTTGCGCCAGTTTTGGGTTGGACTATCTGATCAGCTTTGGTTACTTTCTTGCTTGGTGCATTAGCCTTGCTTGGCTATTGGATTGCTACCAGGATTCTTCTCGTTGTCAAGGTCAAGGTGCTTGGAGGGTGGCTTCAGACTATGCTTGGGTGACAATAGTGATATTGTCAATGGTAAAACGAACACATCCTTTCATATTCTAACATCTCATTCATGGGTGCCTTTGTAGACGGTGTGTGGTACCTTCGTCCGCAATGCACTTTTTCCAAGCCCATCAATTGTCTTTTATCTTTCTTTCTTTATTTTCTTTCAATATAGCATAAGGAGAGGTTGAAGGTCACTTCCCTAGCTTGGTGACCAAGTGGTGGCAATGTCACCCACAAACACCTAATGGAAATGAGAAGGTTGGCTCATGATGAGACCCCCTTTCTCTCAGTCATGCAACTGAGAGCCATTACCCTGGTTTGGTGACCAGATGATGGTAATGTCATACCACTAGATATCCATGGACGTGATAGGTCGGCTTGTGATGAGACCTCCTATCCTTCAACTAACCTTTTAAACATTCTTTATTATATTGTGGGTCCCCTTTACTCAAAGATAAGTGTTTCATTGCTTTCTTCGTTGATCACTGGGAGAAGCATCTGGAAGGCTTATAAAAGGCTTTTATCTTTTACCCAACACCAACCCCTCTTGGTCGTTAGCCCCTTCTTCCCATAGAATGAGCGACAACCCCTTCTTGGGTAAATACATCCTAAAATCCCAAGAGATAAGGAAATGGAGGGGAACAAAGATGGAAAGTGGTAAGTATGATTAGAACGGTACGATGGCTCATTAAGGGAGTTCACAGTAGCAAACCCATCCCCAAGGAAAACCACTTACTATGGAACAATGTCAACCACCAAGGTGAAGCAGGGCAAAAGGCATAATGTCCAAGCACATATCATGAAATCTAGAGCAATCTAAGATACAACATAATCAAATGGCTTAAGTATTGAAATGATGCTCACCATAATACTCACTTGTACCTCATGGAGCAAGGCCCACTGCCTTTCAGAAGCCAGCTGGTGTGGTGGATGCCACCTGCAAAACTGAGACCATCTGTGGTGAGTGGGTTTTCCATCTATGCAAAATGGTATTGCTGGTCATGTAGCTTCTAGGCACTCCATATCTGCAACCTGAGCGCCTCAAGACATGATCGCCTTAGTTATCCACAAGATGGGGATAACATGTCCAATACACATGAGGTACTTTAACCACTGTTTCATACAAAGTGTTATATTTAATGCATTGGGAATTTAGGTGAGGATCATGGGTTGAAGTCAGATAATTGATCATGATGCCTGAAAGTTATGCTTTTTGCCGAGATCCGAATGTCTTGAGCATGGCCACGGAGGGCCCCTCTTTTCTTCAGTGTAGCCCATTTATTAGCAGCAACAGCATCCATCCCACCAGCCTGGTCCTAAAGTAGTAGTAAGTGTTGCTCCATGAGGTAATGAGTTCGGGTATCATGGTATGTGTCACTTTGATTATTGAAGCACTTGAATATGTTGCATTGAATTCTCCTTCATTTCTTAACGTTTGCTTGGAAAGTATGCTCTTTAACTTGTCCGTACCTAGAAGGGTGACATGATGCCCTAGTAAGTTGATCTTCCTTTAGGATGGGTTGCCACTGGGTGGGTCTATCAAAGGTCATCGTTCATTCCCTCCATACTTACCACTTTTCATCTTTATTCCTCTCATCTCCCCCTACCTTTGTTCGGGCATTGGGATTTTCCACACTAGGAAGGGTTGTACCTTGCCTTGTGGGAAGAAGGGGCTAAAGGCCCAAAGGGTAAAAGTAGTTGGCAAGAGTTAAAAGCCAAAGATGAAACTTTTGGGATGCTTCGCCCAGGGATTCCCGAGAAAGGAATAAAAAGATTCTCAGTAAGCAAAGGGAACCCATAAGAAAAACAAACACTCAAGGTATTAGTTGGTGGATGGGAAGTCTCATCATGAGTCGGCCTATTATGACCATGGGCATGTAGTGGTATGACATTACCATCCATCTGGTCACCAAACCAGGGTAGTGGCTCTTGGTGGCATAGCCAAGAGAAAGGGGGTCTCATCACGAGCCATCATTTTCATCTCCGTGAAATGCTTGTGGATAACGTTGTCACTTTTGGTCACCAAGCCAGGACAGTGTCCCTCAACTCTTCCCTTGAAGCATAAAAACAAAAGATCAAAAGCAATGAAGTTAAGAATAAAAGGCAATGAACGGGCTAGGAAACAATGGCATCTATGACAAGGTGCAGCTCGCCCTCTACAAAGACACCCACAGGTAAGATTTACATTTCCCTGTTATCACTGCACCCCATGCCCAAACACTACCCCACGCCACCTCATACACTTATATGACCTGGATTGGTTCTCACCTGGGAAACACCCCAAACTTAAGGAGGATTAGCCCAATAGGACACCCTATGACCTTCTCCAAACCTGACTTGTTAGATTGCATAATTTCTTTGAGCATTTGTCTGGGTAAAGGGGGTTTTGATGCACATGTTTGGGTAATTTAATTATTGGATGTGATTTACATGTTATGATCCCTGTGATTTATGAACCCCTGGAGGGCGTGTTGACCACCTATTCAACTAGGGGGTCAACTCCATGTGTCATGAGGATATGCATCATCAGATGCAAATATGTTGAAGACAGTTTGGTTTTACTTGGCAATTTATGCCTCCAACACAAATTTTTGTAAACGGAATTTCTACACCCCTGCGTGGGTTAATAATGTAATAGGTCTGCATGGATCATAGTTAGGTCAGGTACATTGGGATGTTTTCATTGGGAGAGTTCTTTTCACCGAGGGTTTTTTATCCTCGTGTTATCAATTGGGCTCTTTAGCATGGTTGATTTCCCTTGAGTTTTTCCCTCACACCTGCAATAATTCCTCCAAAGTGATGAACAGCGTTCTAATGGTCTCATCCTTTGGTAGCTATTGTTTAGGAATGATGTAAATGACCATGCAAGACATCATAGAAAGTTTCACGGAATTCTGTCGAGTCTAGATAGGTTTTTTTTAATTAATTAAATTTAATTAATTTTCCTAAGGTTGGGATTTTAATTATTTAATTAATTAATTGTTTTTGAGCAATTATTGTAAAAACTAGGCCTTTGTGTTTTTGATAGGGGTATTTGTGCTCAAAAGAAATGGAAAGACACCCCCTACACCCTTGGGCCAAGTTTCAACTCAGTCGGACAAGTTTTGCTAGGCATTTGATCACCCGCAATGTTAGTCAGTTAAAACAGCAATTTTAATTGCTAAGTATGACATTGCCAAAATGTCATTTTTTGTAATTTTTTAGTTAATGGGGTGAAGTAAAGTGGATAAAGGCATGAGAGATGTTCCCTAACCTACCCAACCCACTCCCTAACCTTTACAGATCCCCTTACACAACCCACTCACTAAATACCCATGCCCCCTAGGGGGATTTGCAACCCCCCTCACATAAAAACCATTGAAACTCCATTTAATTGATTTGTGGGCCCCTCCCATGGGTAGTGCGCCCTTCCTAGCCTACCACCTCACCCATTGCTTGTCCCCACATGCCAAATCACTCATCCAACTCATCAATCCTCACCCAAACCCTAAGTGGTGCGCCCCTCTCCTTGAGATTCTCTCCCTTGCTTGGTATTTGACACTTGGATCTCATCCAAGAGGGTTGAGTTTGCCTCTCCAAGCATAAATAGAGCCTCTCCTCACTCATTTCACCACCAATCTTTGAGCTAGTGTTACTCTACTGAATTTTCGCGCCACTCTCTTGCTCTTGCCATCTTGCATTTCATCTCATTTTTCTCTTGAGAGTCTTGGAGCAACTTGTTGTTGCAACACTCTCCCATTGGATTAATAAAGCTTTGGAGGATTTTTGAATCACCAAGAGTATTCTGGTTGCATTCTTACATATGAGGTGACATTGTGATGTTTAAGTTTCTTGTGTAGCATTGACTAGATCTTTGGCAAAGTAGTTTGCTAGGGTAGATTAGAAAAGAGTATTATTGCTGGTTTATATAGGTTGGATAGCTAATTATTTGAAGTATTTCATGTTGTTAGTCTATTCATACATATTATCTACTTCCATGCTTCACATTTTGTCTTGAGTTTTGCAGGGTCATTTCAAGGGATTGTTGGGAAAGTCTCAAGAAGGAGTCTTCTCTCAAAGCCTTCTCAAACTCCTAGTTTTGTAATCTGATTTTTCTGTTCACTTTTCATTCACATTTCAGTAAACTAATCATCTTAGATAGGTCACATAAACTATATTTTCATTTGGAGATTTTATGTGAAAAATTTATGCTTAAAAACCAGAAATTTTTCTGAACTTTGTTGTGTTGTGCAGCATTTCCAGCAAGCATTTAACTTGCTGGTTTTTACAGATTCTTACCAGAAACAAGGGGTTATGTTGCCCACATTTGACCGTACAACACTTCAAAATCTTCTTCACTAGTTGGGTAACGTTTTTCTTCTCTTTCTCATCTTTTCTAGCATTGTAGCAAGCCCCCGGGAAGTTCCCTTGAGGCTTGCATTCTCTTGCATCTTTGTGCATTCTTGTAGATCATTTCATCAAGTTATTGTTGCCTACACCTTGAGAGAGTGATTGGCTCAGCCAACCCCCCAAAATCGTTGGGCTAGGACTTATCTTAATTTCTTTATTTGTTATTCTTTTTCCCCACTTGTCACTAGGACAAGGTCGTGTGGCTAGTTTGTCATAATAATAATTGTTTGAATCTTTCTTTCCAACCCTCTTTGGCACAACATTGGTAGGTTTGCCTCCACTTTGAGCCATTGTGATTGGTTTGCAATTTATTTCAAGTTTTGCTTAATAAATAATTGCCTACACCTTGGGTGAGAAACCCCCAATATCGTATGGCTAGATTAGTGATGTGATGATCATGTGCTAATGGTTAAATGATTTGAAATCTTTTTATGGTATATGTCATACATTCACTAGATCGTAGCTTAAGCCTTTGAGGCATAAATCTTTTACTTGCTTTAAGTTTCTTATATCTCAGTCCATAGTACATCTCTCAAATGCAAAATATATACATGGTCAAGTAATATAACTTAAAGCAATGCTTTATTTTTTGCAAGCTTCTTATGTTTCAAGCTCTTATTTTAGTTTAGGCTTGCAAGCACTCTTGGGCAAGTGAATGGTGTAGGGTTGTTTTTCTTTTTCAAGCAATTGTTTAAATCTCCAGCTTGCTTTCTTCATGGGATAACTCACATGGTTAAATGGTTAAAATCTAAAGTGTTGTTTCCATTTGGCAAGTTGTTCTTGCCTTCTTCATAGCACATATTTTCATATATCTTGCACATGTTATGGGTTATCAAATGATGAAGTGAATGTCTCTATTTTTCAGCTTCTATTTACAAGTTCATATGTGTTTACATGCTGCAATTTCATCACATTCACAGCAGTCATTTTAAGTTTCGGTTTTGGGCATTAATCACTATTTTTGGGCACCTAAAACTCATCTAAAACACTCATAACACACTTTAAGACTTAGTCCTAAGTCATAATAACATATTAGACCAACTAGGACACCTAATTCCACCATCTTCACCATCTAAAATGGGTTTGAGGAAAACAACGGAAGGTGTAGGTAGGGGACTGTCTCATGGCGCACAGGATGTGTCCTTTCCGGGAAGTACTCATACTTTAGGGTTGACCGTGAAAGCTAGGGTGGGCCTCGTTGCCTTACTATCTTGAGCATCCGGCAATTATTTGGCAATAGGAGGAGGAGGAGGAGGAGTAAGGTTTGACACTTAGTTAGGAGGGTAAATAAATTTATAAAATCTTTAAGCAACTCTTAACCATTTAGTCTTCTAGGCAACTTTCATTCGGGACATATCTTATGGTTGTTTAGAATCTACATTGCAAGCACACATACATCTTTCATTTTTCCATGCAAGTTTATGGTTAAATTTTCTTAGTGTTGAATCACTCATGTTGTGTTGAGCATTGATCTTCCAAATCTTTTATATCTTTCAATTTATGCTCTTTGTGGTGTGATTCAAGAAGAGGTTGCGCATCCCATTTGGAGGCATCATCTTTTTGAGTCTTGAGTGTTTTAGTGGTTGCCAATGAAAAAGCAGTCCAATTCTTATTGGGGCATGCTTGGCCTTATGTGAATGATCTTGACTTTGAACGTGTTTTAATTCTCACACTTTGGCACATGGGTTAATCTTGTCTATTTGTATCTTGTGTATCTCTTGTGTAATTGTTGTAATATCTCTCATTCATTATGTTGAATACTTGTATCTTGGTTTTGGATAATTGTAACTTCATTTTACTTGTAATCCTTATTGTAACTAAACTCCCTCAAACTTAGTTGACCCCTTGCCCAACCTTTAGGCACTAGTCTTAGTTGACTTAGGAAAGGGTTTGTTTGTCATTGAAAATCTTGCACTTTGCATTTGCTGCCTTAGCATAATAGGTTAGTTTTCCCCTTAACCTTTAACAAATTAAAACCAACTCCTAGAACTTCAAATTTAAATCACTTCTAGTAACTAGGGTCTACCCCCCTTGGCTTCCCTAGGAGTAAGCCTAGAAGGAAAAGGTTATAGTCAAGGTGACAGTGTGGACTGTGAACCTAGGCATTGTGCCTCCAAGGACACACTAAGTGAGCTGGACTTTGCTCACATCTGCAAGTGTGTATTAGGACGGCAACAGGGCGTACTTGTTGTTGTTGTAGGACCTTGCCAGGTGGAAAAGTACACATGGGGGAATGATTAGCTCGGACCTTCATGGGGCCGAAATCCCACAGATGGATGTTGTAACCCCAGCCAGGGGCAAGAAGACATCAGAGAGTTGCACCAGGAAGAAACAAGGACGTCACCTTGGAGGCACCCTGGCAGACCTAGACGCAGGGGGATCTTGCTTTTCCACTTGGGCGTTGACCTTTGAGAGCCCATGACATCACCATCATGACCCTGCATGTCATCCAGAGCTAGGGTTTGCATTTTGAGGGCAATTGTGAGCTAGTTGGCACGTGTGGGCATCATCCAAGGCCTTTGGAGGCCAAACGTTCAGCATTTGCAGCCCAACGTTCCACCTTAGGGGCTCAACGTCAGCCTAGAAGGGCATGACATCACCCTTGGAAGTGTTTTTAGATGCTAATTAATTTTATTTATGTCTAATTTGAATTTATTTGTAAATTGGCCAAGTCGTCCTTTATTTGACCTTAAATTAATTAAAGGTCACCAGTTTTGTATAAATAAACATAAAGTACATTCATTTTTATCATCACAACTCCTCACACAAGAGGAGAGGTCTGAAATTTCCGCCCTAGAAGGGCTATTGGCTGAAATTGTGAGGCACACTCTTGTATAAGGCTGATTTTTTGCAAGTGGATCAATCTTGGAAGCTTTTATGGTGATCTTGCATGGTATTTTCATGATTATTCTTGGTGCAAGTAGGTAAAATC
>SNQJ01S0075679.1:34965-57200 GCA_010110895.2 Picea sitchensis
TGGTATACTTAATGCTTGAAGTAAGGAACTTAATTTGCTACTTTCTTACTTTCTATTTGCCAAGCTTTTCATTGAATTGATCTAGTAACTAGTGAAACCCTAGAGCCCTAGTTTCCTAGCACTCTAAGGTTTTGACCTAGTTACCTTTGCCTAAGTTCTTATCCCATAAAAAGCCTAAGGAGAGCAAGGTGCTAGGGGCCTAGAATTGCCTACACCCTAGTATCTTGTTTTCTTGAGGATAATGCATAAGGGGACTTAAGTTACTACTTCGAAAATGCATAAGGGGATTTATGTTACTACTTCGAAAATGCATAAGGGGACTTAAGTTACTACTTCTCCTATGCATTCCTCTTGGACTTTTGTGCACTATCAAAATTGATTTGCAGCCTTAGAAGAAGCCATCCACTTGACTCTATAAGCCCTAGAAGGCACTAGTTCTAGCCTCTCTCTTATTGAAGGATTGATTAAACACTCAAACTCTCTTCCTTGAAGCTTTTGCTAACTTCTACTAACCCTAAACTAGACTAATTCATTAACTAGCTTGTTGTGGTTGCAAATCATTGCTACAGCCATACAAATTCATGCTAAATTGTCACATTCACCTACATAACTGACACTTAGCTCATCCGGAAATCACTTGTGACAATTGCCAATCAATCTACTAGATAAATGTTGAGTTTGCATGGTGTTTTATTGCAATTTTGAGAACTAGAATTTGTTGATGTTAAAAAGATTGCTATAGCCATATAACTGCAGCAAATTCTCTGCAAAAGTGATATTAAATGCTAACTAAACATTGCCAACTTTGCTTGTGACAATTTATTATCAATTTGCCTAGTCAAAGTTACTTTTTCTTGTCTTTTTCAAGCAATTTCAAGTTATAATTCTTGTGGCTGTTACAAACTACTCATTGCTGTTATAAATTGTTACATTGCTGCAACTTTACATCAGCTAGCCCATTTTTTGAAGGTTCATGGTATTAAGAAGCACTAACATCATATTTTGTACTTGAAAGCTGACATATTTTCTTTGTTGTCTTGTTCTGGGCAGGTACACTCCATTTTTTACCGTTGCTTCATCCCTTAAAGACCTTAAGAACCTTTTGACTTGAGTGGCCAATGAGAGGGGGCTTTTCTTGCATCCTTGCCTTTGTCTTATCAGCCCTTTAGGTCACTGGGGACATCTCCCCTGGGGTAACTTTGATATACTCCTAAATAGAAAGGGGTTTCCTATTAAGGTGACAATGACAGGTCACCCCCTGTTATGCCAATCTTGCATTCACTTGCCTTGGGCTTTGGGCAAGTACAGATTGTGCGATAACATTTTGGCGCCGCTGCCAGGGAACACTGAGTCAATATTCTTCAACGACACTTTTTCAGTAAGCCTTTATCCAAAGCCTTCTTTTCACAAAGCTTACCTGGCAACTCCACTGAGGGTGATTCCCTCAACCCTTTGATAATCCTTAAGAGGATATCTGGCGAGTCCACTAACCTTTTCCAAGGTGTCACCTTACACTCAATTTTGTGATATGTCCAAGTTATGGGATCATGGCTCCCAGGGAACAATTGTATCCGACTATTGATTTCAAAAGTTTTCAAGGATACCCGCATTATTTTGATGCAAAATGGTTAAACAACTCTCCAAGATTCGGAGGCCTCCCAATTACTCACATTATAGAATTCTTGAAGTATATGAGTGAGATAGAATTGGAAGGGGAGGATGTTCCGGTAAAATTGTTCATACTTTCTCTGCCATCTTTTTTACAAGATTGGTTTAAGGGTTGTTGCGAAGATAGGGGTATATCATCTTTCGTAGACCTCATCAGTAGGTTTATTGAGTTTGTCAAACCACAATGCCAAACATATGAAGATGCCCTTCAAAATCTCACAATAGCCCTAGAGGACGAAGGATTCACCACTGAGATTGTGGAACATCTCAGGGATGTGTGCCATACTCAAGAACCCTCCGATATAAAAGGAGAGATTTATGAAGAAAGTTGTCAACCCCTTGAAGAGGAGCAAGATTTTTCCCATGATTCAATAGAATGCAGTAAAGACTTGACTACAGAAGTGAGTTATGAGGATGTAGCACTAGTATCCACTCCTCCGTCCGATGAAGCTCTCCAAGATCCTATCTCTCCTGTACAAGACGAAGAGAATGAGGTGAGTCATTTTCCTTTCCAGGTTTTTTATGACACTTTGTTCTATGATTCAGAAGGTGAAGAACTAAAGGAACCCTTGGAAGAGCTAGGTCCTTCATTTTCTGATGAAGGTGAAAAGATGATTAAAGAGACGAGTCTTGGGGATGATGTACTGGACCCTCTTCCATTTGATGAAGTCATCCAAGCCATTGACGCTCCTGCACAGCAAGAAGTGATCACGGTAAGTTATTTCCCTTTCCAAGATTTTGATGATGCTTTATTTTATGATTTGGAAAGTGAAGAATTATTAGAGGAGCCCTTGGATGCATTAAATCCTTCGYGTTATGACAAAGGTAGTGACATGCTTGATAATATTGATGAGTTCATACATGTTGGAAGACGTAAGTGGGATGTAATTGGTTCTGATAAGGATCCCATTTATGATATGGAAGGATATCTTTGAATGTTTCCTTTACAACAATCATATGATGATCCTAATAATTTTGATGTTTGGCAACAAGATGATGATATAATTATAGAAGTTTTCGAAGCACCCAAGGATGACCCAGTGCAATGTTCTCCTGATTATTTTCGATAATACCTTGAGGATTTTGATGAGTATTTGTTGAGCACTTGGATTTATTCTATGAAGAAGATTATCAACCGTCGTTGTGCTCAAATTCTAATAAAGGTGAGGACGTTGCTTGCCTGAAGCAGGATACTTGTGACAAGGTTTTCCAGCTCCCTTCGACTACTTTACCTCGCTATGTCACTAAGGGTGTAATTGGGAAACATGTCCCTTGTCTTGAGTTTTCTCCTGGGCAAAGCCTTCTTTTAGAAACCAAGGGAAGGTTGAATACCTTAAAAAGAAGTTTATTATCTCAGCCTTTCAGCATTCCCTTAATAAATTGTCAGTCATCCTCTAGGTTCTTACTAGTCCTTTCCCAAACCTCAGGACGTGATGACGTCCAAGGTAGCCAACCTTCAGACTCTTTGAGTCAGTCTTTTGGCCTTTGATTTTTCATGATCCCTTTCTGAGATGGATTGAGCACTTTCCTAGAAGTGTGACTTGGCATTATTTTGTCCCTCCCTCCCACCTCCATGAGCTAGAATTTACGATTTACGATGATGTGATACATGTTCTAACTCATGTTAATTTTCTGCTTCACTTGTCATTGTTTTGGTTTATGATGAAGCACAGAGGCAGGTATTATGAGATATTGCTAGGATGGTTTCACTGGTTATTTGACTACACCTAGCATTCAACCAACAGGTAAGTAGATTAGGTAGGCATTTGCATCCATTGTATATACCATCTGCATATCATGTTAATATAGTTGTAGTTTCACTTTCGTATTGTTTTTCTCCATTATGTATATATGCATGCTTATGATGCTCTTTATTTTATTATATCGTATATGAGCAAGGGGTGATATCACCACCCTAAGGATTACTGATGCATTTTGTTGAGATCTAGAAGGCACATGTCATACCAGAGACGTTGAGGTTCTCATGCACTCTATGGTGAGCACATGTCCCCGAGTTCGAGCCAGATGTTATCCCCTACCCTAGGGATAACTAAGGAGATCATGTCTCGAGGAACACAGGTCCTAGACATGGAGAGTCGAGAGCCGGATGACTTAAGCATGGCCCCGGAGAGCCCCTCTTTTCTTCAGTGCAGCCCATTTATTAGCAGCAAAAGCATCCATCCCACCAGCTCGGTCCTGAAGTAGCAATAAGTCTTGCTCCATGAGGTAATGAGTTTGGGTATCATGGTATGTGTCACTCTGATTATTGAAGCACTTGAATATGTTGCATTGAATTCTCCTTCATTTCATAACGTTTGCTTGGAAATTATGCTCTTTAGCTTGTTCATACCTGGAAGGGTGACATGATGCCCTAGTAAGTTGATCTCCCTTTAGGATGGGCTGCCACTGGGTGGGTCTGTGAAAGGTCATCGTCCGTTCCCTCCATACTTACCACTTTCCATCTTAATTCCTTTCATCTTGCCCTACCTTTGTTCGGGCATTGGGATTAGCCACACTAGGAAGGGTTGTACCTTGCCTTGTGGGAAGAAGGGGCTAAAGGCCAAGAGGGTAAAAGTACCTGGCAAAAGTTAAAAGCCAAAGATGAAACTTTTGAGATGCTTCACCCAGGGATTCCCGAGAAAGCAGTAAAAAGCTTCTCAATAAGAAAAGGGAACCCATAAGAAAAACAAACACTCAAGGTATTAGTTGGTGGATGGGAGGTCTCATCATGAGCCGGCCTATTATGACCATGGGCATGTAGTGGAATGACATTACCATCTATCTGGTCACAAAACCAGGGTAGTGGCTCTTGGTGGCATAGCCAAGAGAAAGGGGGTCTCATCACGAGCCATCATTTTCATCTCCGTGAAATGCTTGTGGATAACGTTGTCACTTCTGGTCACCAAGCCAGGACAGTGTCCCTCAACTCTTCCCTTGAAGCATAAAAACAAAAGATCAAAAGCAATGAAGTTAAGAATAAAAGGCAACGAACATGCTAGGAAACAATGGCATCTATGACAAGGTGCAACTAGCCCTCTACAAAGGCACCCACAAGTAAGATTTGCATTTCCATGTTATCACTGCACCCCATGCCCAAACACTACCCCACGCCACCTCATACACTTACATGACCTAGATTGGTTCTCACCTGGGAAACACCCCAAACTTAAGGAGGATTAGCCCAATAGGACACCCTATGACCTTCTCCAAACCTAACTTGTTAGATTGCATAACGTCTTTGAGAATTTGTTTGGGTAAAGGGGGGTTTGATGTACATGTTTGGGTAATTTAATTATTGGATGTGATTTACATGTTATGATCCCTGTGACTTATGAACCACTGGAGGGCATACTTGTCGTTGTTGCAGGACCTTGCCGGGTGGACAGGTACACATGGGGGAATGATTAGCTCAGACCTTCATGGGACTGAAAGCCCACAGATGGATGTTGTAACCCCAGCCAGGGGCAAGAAGACATCAAAGATTTGCGCCAGGAAGAAAGAAGGACGTCACCTTGGAGGCACCCTGGCAGACCTAGACACAGGGGGATCTTGCTTTTCCACCTGGACGTTAACCTTTGAGAGCCCATGACATCACCATCATGACCCTGCATGTCATCCAGAGCTAGGGTTTGCATTTTGAGGGCAATTGTGAGCTAGTTGGCACGTGTGGGCATCATCCAAGGCCTTTGGAGGCCAAACGTTCAACATCTGGAGCCCAACGCTCCACCTTAGGGGCTCAACATCACCCTAGAATGGCATGACATCACCCTTGGAAGTGTTTTTAGATGCTAATTAATTTTATTTATGTCTAATTTGAATTTATTTGTAAATTGGCCAGGTCGGCCTTTATTTGACCTTAAATTAATTAAAGGTCACCAGTTTTGTATAAATAAACATAAAGTACATTCATTTTTATCATCACAACTCCTCACACACGAGGAGAGGTCTGAAATTTTCGCCCTAGAAGGGCTATTGGCTGAAATTGTGAGGCACACTCTTGTATAAGGCTGATTTTTTGCAAGTGGATCAATCTTGGAAGCTTTTATGGTGATCTTCCATGGTATTTTCATGATTATTCTTGGTGCAAGTAGATAAAATCTGCATTTTTGTCATTTATTGAATGGTTTATGTATGGTTTTATTTGCTCATACAAGATTATGAGATTGCATGGTATACTTAATGCTTGAAGTAAGGAACTTAATTTGCTGCTTTCTTACTTTCTATTTGCCAAGCTTTTCATGAATTGATCTAGTAACTGAGTGAAACCCTAGAGCCCTAGTTTCCTAACACTATAAGGTTTTGACCTAGTTATATTTTCAAGTTTTTACTCCATAAGAAGACTAAGGAGAGAAAGGTGTTGGGGCCTAGAATTGCCTACACCTAGTATCTTGTTCTCTTGAGGAAAATGCATAAGGACTTAAGTTACTACTTCTCCAATGCATTCCTCTTGGACTTTTGTGCACTATCAAAATTGATTTGAAGCCTTAGAAGAAGCCATCCACTTGACTCCATATAAGCCCTAGAGGCACTAGTTCTAGCCTCTCTCTTATTCAAGGATTGATTTGTTAATGTTTAAGCCATTATTATAGTTGTTTGCATTTCATTAACAATAGCATAATCCAAGATCAGCAGAAATACACAATCACAGAGACACAACATTTTATCACGAGAAACCCTCATGGGGAAGAAAACCGATAAAAGACTTCCTTAATATAGATGGTTAATACAATGCGAGATCTCTTAAACTAATACTGAGGAAAATTACATCTCGGTCACTCTCTCTCCTTCTTATCCAAATGCAGTTATGAAACTTGACTCTCAATGATCAAGTGAGTTATTGAAGTAATCTATGTGACTAGCCTCCTTATTACATTAGGCCCTTGCGTGTGAAGTGTCTATTCAGCTGGCAGGGCCGACTTCTCACTAAGGTGGTTATAGGCACCTTAATTACATTCTAGGGCCTCTTTAATATCTGTTGGGGCCGACTTGTTATTCTGCACTTTGTAATTTTTCGATGGCCAATCCGCAAAAGGGAGTTTGGTCCTATTACAATAACCCGTAAAGAGATCAATCCACAATGGGGATTGATCAAGAGAATAATATATCAAATAATAATGAGAGTACTGTTGCAATTACATTATTTCAACCTCCCCATAACAAGAGGGGTATTCTTGACCCAACATCATGTCTGAGAGAGAGGACAACGACATCAAGTGGGTGGAGGACAGCATCATCAATATCATCTTGGAACAACATTTGGTATCTATAAATCATGGAAGTTTTTCTCATCATCAGGAAGCTTATAGTCATTCTCAAAGGAATGCCATCATCATCTACATCAATATGTATTGGTATAAAATTGATACATCATCATCATCTGACACAAGGTTGGTTCATCATAATACAAGACTGTCTTTACGTCACAGCTATCTAGTTGGTAGCTCAGTACTAGTCTCATCACTTCTTCTTGCTTTATGTCACAACTATCTGGCTGGAAGCTTAGTGCTAGTCTTATCACATCTTCTTGCTTCCAACCTTATGGTTGGAAGCAAGGTATACGTCTTTCTTTACGTCACAACACTCGAGATGGAAGCAAGATACTTGTCATGATTTACGTCACAACCATCAGAATTGAGGCGGGATACTAGATTAATTTTAAATCCGCGACTATCTGGTACGGAGGCTTCGGTCGCTAGTCTCATCATATCCAACGCTGCGTGCAACCATCGGTCCGGGAAGCAAGGTACATCTGCTGCGTCCATGACCATCAAATTAGGAACTAGACTTGCTTTACGTGCTTGACTATCTGTTAGGAAGCATAGTACTAGTCACACATCATCTTGCTTTATGTCACAACTATCAAGTTGGAAGCATAGTTCTAGTCTCGTCTCATCGTCTTGTTTTACGTCGCAACACTCAAGCTGGGAGCAAGATTCTAGACTGGCTTTACTTCATAGTTGTCAAGCCAGAAGCTCAGTGCTATTCATATCACATCATCTTGCTTTCGTCACAACCACTTCGAGATTCGGAAGCAAGAGATGTCTCATCAACATCTACTCCCCTTCGAGGGTCCTTCAGACTATACCAAGCTTATCACCGAAAGTGCTCAAACTTTATCACGAGATAGTCGGCTTGGTGTACGTCGGTAACATTCATCTGTGTTAATGTACTGGAGATTCAAGGCTACTCTTTGTACCATATCGCGGATGTAATGATAGCGGATCTCAATTAGCCCGACACGTGTCGTGGAATCTGGTCATTTGTCATCTTCTATCGCGACTCGGTTGTCACATAGAATCAAAGGTTGCTCTCATCTCTAAATTAAATAGGTCGATCAACAACTTTAGAAGCCATATAACTTAGCGGTATGAGAACATCACGGCAATGTGATACGCTTCCGCTATCTTTGAAGAAATACTAGATTTGCTTCCCCTACTCTACTCTGCCGAGATCATAGTTGATCCCAAGCTTGACATCTTAAGTGCTTTCTTGTAAAAACGCTTCCTGCCCAATGCATCAGTATATCCACTTTCGATGTGAAATGATGATCTCCATACATGTCACGAGACCATAATCAATTGTACATTTTAGGTACCTTATCACATGTTTGCAACCACTAGGTGAACGATAAGGTTCTACAAAGGAAGCTGACTCAAGGTGTTCCATGACAAAACAAATAGAATACGGTGTTCGTCCGGTACATGGTGATCAATAATCTGTATGTACGATTAATGGCATCAATCAATTACCCGGCCCGAAATTATCGGCCCGGCTGACTTCAGCTTAACTTCCATGGGTGTATTCTTGGGCTTACATTCTAGCATGTCCAGATCTCTTCAAGATTTGGACCGTGTGTACTTCCCTTGGTTAAAGGAAGATCCTCTGGGACCTCTGCCATACCTCAAGACCTAAGAAATAATGCATTAGGCCAAAGTCTTTCATTTCAAATTCGAGGCAAGTCTCTTTTTACATTCGGTGATGAGTTTTCTTCTCGGTTAAGAATAAGTCATCCACATATAGCGATAAGATGCGGCTCATTGTTCATGATTTTGAAGTGGGGTTAGAGTCGCTTTACTCTTGGTAAAGCCTAAGCTCGTCAAGAATTTGTCTATATGGCCATACCAAGTTTCTCTAGGAGCTTGCTTCAATCGATATAAGGCTTTCTTCAATCTGGACATGAAGACTTCTATTTTCAACCTCAAATCCTTGAGGTTGCTCTATCTCCCCACTTCCTCTTGATGACCTGGTTAGGAAAGGCATCTTAGCGTCCATCTAGTCGACTTCCTTCATCTTAAATTTACCAAGAGCTATGATGGTTATGATCAGAGAGGTAATATCACGGCCACAAATGAATGTCTCTTCATAGTCAATGCCTTCCTTAAAGAGGGAAAAGCATAAAGCTACAAATCTTGCTTTATACTTCTCAATACTTCCATCTAGGCATGTTTTATTTTTGAAGAGCCATGTAGAGGATACCACAACTTTATTCTTCAGTCTAGGAACTATTTCCCATGCCGTTCTTCATTTGGTATTCCTTTGTCATGGCATCGCCCATTCTTTCCTCTGAATAAGCTTCTTTAAAAGTAGGTGGAAACCATATGGAATCACACGTAAAGCAAGTATAGCTGGAGAATGGCTTTGGTCTTCATCTCGTGATTCCTTGGGGAACAGGTACTTCTCTCCATCTTGAATAGCTCTCTGGCCCAAGTTGGCTTTCTTTTTATGGAGGATCGTCATTTGAGGAGGTTCTTGCACTTCTACTGTATCATGGTCTTCTAGAAGTTCCTCATCGAGGGAAATTACGACTTCCCTCACTGGTTCTGCGGCTCTGGAACCTCCCTCATTGCAATCTTGGGGTCACAGGTTCCTCTTCGTATGCTTCTTCAAGCTGGCATAGTTTGGATTTCTTTAGCGTTGCATCTTCATCAAGATCACATCCCTTCTGATCTCGATGTGATGTTGACTTGGTATATAGATTAAGAAGGCCTTGGAATACTCGAGGAGTTATCCCACAAATATTCCCTTCTTTCTGAAGAGGTCCAACTTGTCTCTCTTTTCTTTAGGTATATGACTAAACAGACTGACCAAATATTTTGAGATGGCTTACCTGCAGCTTCTTCAGGTGAACATCTCTTAGGTTATGCATTGAGCCCAAGTGCACTATGGGACAATCGGTTACGCATACTCTGAGTTGCCATTGTTATACATAAGCACATAGGAAGATCTTGATCATGGATCATAGTCTTCCACGACTTCAGTCACGGTTTTTGTTCTTTAGTTGACTACCTTTGTTTTGTTGGGGATTATAGGGAGTAGTAAGGTCCCTCTTGATCCACTGTTATCATATGATTTGTAGGAAAAGTCCAAGGAGCTTGAGTGGGGGCTTGAGCCGGCATAGCGAGGCTTCCCCACCCTTGTCACCTCGATGGAAATCTTTTCTATTTAGGAGGGCAAGTCGAGGAAGTCTAAGGTAATCTGGGATTAAAGAAGGGCTAAGGATAAAAGACCAAGATTGAGGTTCCCTTTCACAGTGCGCAAGAAGAGATAGTCAGGTAAAGTCTTCCAGCGACAAGGCACCTTTTTGTGAGACAAAACAAAGAAGACTAGAATATGCTTAGGTGAGTTTAGTACTTCATAAAACAATGACTATCTTTAAATTAATATATGAGCAATGGATAAATCTTGTTGATGAAGTCAATGATAGCTAATAAAACAAAGACTTATATCACTTCTCAATAAAGCATGAAAAGCTAATGGGCATTCAATGGTGCAGTAAGCTTTGTATCCCTTATCATTAATATTTTAATTATGTATAAATGAAATATACAACAAGTTTGCTCGTCACTATATAATTTCTCTACTGATGGGTACGTCAAGCATTCATTTAGGTCAACACATGACAATTGAGTAAAGCGTTTTGTTAATTTAGCTTGGAGATACAATTATCAGCTCAATGTCAATCAAAGTGTCACAAGCGTTCTTTGATACTCAAAACGAAATAAGAATTGACTTCAGCCCTATGATGGTTTTTTTTCTTTAGCGGTATGTGCCGTCAAGCTTTGTCAATGAGTCAAATTGAAGGGGGAAAGAGCACAACGTTTCACCAATAAACTCACAGAGAAATATAATTACTAGCTCAATACCAATCAAGAAGAGACAAGGTCAAAACATTTTAGGTCTAAGCAAAAGTTCTAATGATGCATGGCGTCTGACTATGATATTTTTTGTTGTTTTCGCAGGTTAGCTAGCCAAAGTGGGCGTTTTGACAAATTCCAACCCGACAAGATACGAATTCAACTCCATGACTACAAAGAGGCGGAACAAGGCCGTACCTTTTGTCCAAACAAAATTCAAATTAGGCCACACATTGTCTACTTAAAATTAGTTCAAAGATCGGCTATGGTTAGACGTATGGTTAGTAGGTTTTGCAGATTTAAAGTGGTTTGAAAGTTTCTAAGGCATAACAAGCTTCAGAAATCAAACTCTAGACTAGTGCCTTGGGTTAATGGAGTCAAAGGAGACTAATGGTTTTAGAAGGAGTTCAAACCTAGGACAAGAGGGCCTAGGGTTCAATGGTGTTGATAAAAGCAAGGCCACTAACCCCTAACCCTAAAGAAAGGCTTATCTAGGTGTAGCTAAGGCCAGGCCTAGTGCTTCAATCTCTCCCTAGGACTTTCTTGGCAAAGCGGCTAGCTTAAGAAGTAGAAGTCTATGGTTGAAAAAGTATGTTGCTATGGCAAGGCTTTCTCAAACCCTAGAGAGTAAAACCCTAGGTGTAAGCTCAATTGGGCCTAAGTCATGCTGCTTCAATATTGCCCAAAAATAGCTCCAAAGGGTAAAGAGAGGCTAGTGTAGCTATGGCCTGGGCTAAACCCTCCTAGAATCAAAATGGCAAAGCATGCTATGGGGACATGAAGTCTCCACCTACATAGTGTGGGCTCCCTAGGGTTTCAGGATCAAGAAAAATCAAAGATAACAATGAATGTAAATGTTAAGCCACAACTATTCAATCAAGAAGCTTTGAAGAGAAACACTTACAGATCATGAAGAAACATTAATCCTTGCTAATTGTAAACCTTCCAATAGCATATGTACCACTTCACCAAAGTAACACCTTGAGAAGTTAGCTATCACCTCAGAGACAAAATCCAAGACAAAGAGCTAAAGAGTAGTCTCCCCAAATGAGAGCAAGTTATCATATCTAAAGGAAAAACATCCTCTATTTATATGATATTTTGACCTTCAATTACAAAATAGGTCAGCAGAATAGCTGACAAGGCTATGATCCGATTTTAATTATTTGTCACTTTACATGCTAAATGCCAATAATAAATATGAAGCGTCAAGCCCAAGAGTTGGCCCTCTTAGAACATGACAACCACCAAATGAGCAAAAACGTTGCCCCTCCTAGGCTCGACATCATGTCTGCAGTGCCAAACAAGCCTAACGAGGCTGTCACGTGTCCTGGAAGTCGTCCACTAGGTATTTTTAGGACTAACCCTAAGAGACAACGTTGGCCTTAATTTCACCTTCGCTTGGATGAAAGTTGCGGCCTTGTCTTCTCTTTGTAGGTGGGTTAATTTGAACTTTTCTTAGGTTGATTTTGTCAGCGTCCATTTTGGCTAAGCTTCTTTTCTGAGGGGGAACAAAAATTATATATTTGTGACGTCATACATCATTAGAACTCTTGTTTGACCTTGAATGTCTTGACTTTGTCTTTTCTTTGATTGTTGTTGAGCTATTGACTTTTATTGGTCATTGATTGGTGTAAAGCGTTGGCTCTTTTCCTCTCAAATTGACTTGTTGACAAAGCTTGACGTCATACTTTTTACTCCTTGCTTATACCTGCAAAACACCAAAAGTTGTTTAGCTGTGACGTCATACTCTTTTCCTTGTTTATATCTGCAACGTTGTGGCATTTGGAAGCTCTATTGATTGACATTGAGTTGATAATTGTATCTCAAGCTAAATTGACAAAACGTTTTTACTCTTTGTCATCTAAATTGACTCATTAGATGCTTGAAGCGTCATACCCTCTTTGAAGTATATAGGTAGTATTAGCAAACTTGTTGTATATGAGTTGATTTGGTATACTTAAAGCATTAATGATATGATACAAAGCTTAAATTGTAGACATTGAATCTTTGATTGGCTTTCATGCTGATGAGAAGTGATATAAGTCTTTGCTTTATTAGCCATCATTGACCGTCAATAATAGCATTGATTCATTGCTCATATATTAATTTAAAGATAGTCATTGGTTTTGTAAAGTGCTATTATGACATATATTCCCTGGATTGTCTTTTGTTTTGTCCTGTAAGCGAGGTGCATCCCGGCCTGATGGATTATATCTTTGTGACTATCTTTTCTTGAAGCGTGTCTGTGAAGAAATTTATCCTTGACTTATCCTTTATCCTTAGCTTTTCATTTTACAGGTTGCCTTAGGGATGTCTCCCTTGGACTTGCCCTCCTAAATGAAGGCCTTGGGGTGGCGGTGGGTGGGGAAGCTCTGATGCAGCCGGTCTCAAGCCCTTGGGAACTATCCACCTACAAAGCGGGTAGGATAACGTCCCAACATCTTTGTAGAAGTTCAAGAGCTCTTTTGAGGTATATTCTACTCAGTATTATCTGACACGAGTATCTTAATCTTTCTTCAGGAAAGGTTCTCTATCAAGGCTTTGAATTCTAATGAACTTCTTTGAACGCTTCATCTTTGAATTTCAAGAAATATATCCGGAGTTTCTGAGAGTAATCATCAATGAATGATACATAACATACATACCCGCTAATGGAGGATGATGGCATTGAATACATACATCTTAATGGATGAGTTCTAGGACTCCTCCTCTTGGCGAGTTCTTGATGTTCTTCCTTGTGCACATCCATTGCATATGCCTTTATGGTCACCTTTGAGTTAAAGTAAACTTACAATTTGCTTTGCATATGTATGGTAGTGCCAACTGTAGTTGATAATGGGCTAACCTTTTTGTACCAAAGTTCACATGGTTTCAGTAAGTGGGTCATGGCGATACCTCACGAGTGGCCCTTTGGTTTATACAAACCATTTTCTTCACTTCCAATGATGATTGCTTCATTTAAGGTTTCTCCTTTAGCCCACATAGAACCTCTCCATCTATAAAAGCAACTCTGGAGCCTTTCTTTTCTAAATCTGAAATGGAAAGTACGTTATTTTTCAAACCTGGTACATATAGTACCTCCCTTCATTTAATTGAATTCCACTGAATTTAAGTTTATGTGGTTTGATTCTCCCCACTCCCTTGATGGGATATTGGTAATCATCTCCAAGTGTTGCTTTATGAGAAAACTTCTTTTGAGATACAAGAGAGAGAATGTTTCTTTTTCCCGTCATGTGCTTAGATGCACATATCAATGAGCCAAGTGTTCTCTCAGGGTGTTCTGAGGATCACGAGAGGGTCAAGATCAATACATGGTTTTTGATCTGCTCTCTTATCATTTTTTTGCGGGTGGCTCTTCATCTTGACTACATGGGCATGTGGAGCTTCTTGTATTTCTCTTGTATTATTCTCGTCGGAATTTGGACAAAACTTAGCAATGTATCCCATCTTGTCACAATATTAGCATTTGTACAGATGAGTAGTCTCTTCCTTTCATTGTCCTTTCTTCAGAAATCTCCTTGGATGAGATTCCTTATGATTGAATTTGTTTTATTTGTTGAAGTCTTTATGAGTCTCCTTTTGGAAGTAGGGTTTCTTCCTTCCTCCTTTGGTGTGGCGAGTAGCTAGGGCTTGATCATGTCTCTTGCTAGTAGCAGCTTCACGGTCCAGCTACTCTTGTTTCTTCTTAGATGCACTTGCTAGTAACGCTTCACGATTCGCTACTCTTGTTTCTTCTTGGATGCATTCTTCCCATAGACTATCAAACTTCAGTTTCTTCGTTCTAGCACATATCGTTTGGATGAATGCATCCCAAGGTCTTGTGAGACCATTTAGGGCCGTCATTATGAGTTCGTCTTCGTCTATGGTATCTCCAATAGCTTCTAGTTGTTCTTTGAATTCTGAGATTCTGGAGAAGTATTCTTGAATCATTTCTCCTTTCTGCATCCCTGTATTCTTCAGTTGAGTTCTTAAATTCATCTTCCGGTTTATGTTCTTTCCTTCATATAGTCTGGTCAAGGCATCAAACATTTCTTTCGGAGTCTTCTTAGATGACACGTAAGGAATCAGGTGGTCTTTGATTAAATCTGCAATGATTCTTTTGGCCCTTATTGTGTCCTTTTGATGCTTTGCCTTTTCTGTAGCATCAGCGGGTTCCAACACTTCTTTGACGAATCTTGCTAGGTCATTCTCTTCAAGAATGAGGCCAATCCTATACTTCCAGGCACGGAAGATTTCCACTCCTTCTAACTTGTCAACAAGCTTAACGCTTGCAGACATCTTTACCTGGAGCTAGGAAAATGACCAAAAAATGAAAGTGCTCAAAATCAAAAACTGAACTTACCAGGAGGTGCGCTTGGTTGAGGCGAGTAGCCTGGTGTGTTTGGATCTGAGAAAATCCAACTTTTGCTCCTCCAAATTTGATCTGCGGATTTCTAGACTGGTGCTTCTAGTACCTCTGGTACCTCTGGTACTTCTGGTACTTCTGGTACACTGGTTTTCTGGTACTTATGGTACTTCTGGTACACTGGTTTTCTGGTACTTTTGGTACTTTGTGAAACTAGGGTTTCACTTTCCGGGAGATCCAGCCACTGAAAAGGTGCGCTGAGAGTGCCAACGTGATCCTTAGGGGAGGTTGCACTTTTCTAGATGATTTTGGGGCTGAAAACCTTCACCATCAAAAAGCCCTAATTTTCATGTATGGCAACAGTGACGTTTTTCACTCTTGTGAAAGATGCTTCCTTTAGCTTGGCTCTGAAACCATGTTAATGTTTAAGCCATTATTATAGTTGTTTGCATTTCATTAGATAACAATAGCATAATCCAAGATCATTGAGAAATACACAATCACAAGAGACACAACATTTATCCTGAGAAACCCTTTAGGGGAAGAAAACCCAGCAAAACTTCCTTAATATAGATAGTCAATACAATGCCAAGAGATCTCTTAAACTAATACAGAAAGTCCTCTCCCAGATATGCGCCTCTCTCTCTCTCCTTCTTCTCCAACAGCAGATCTGAAACTTGTCTCTCAATGAGCAAGTGAGTTGTGTGTCTAAGTGAGGCGCTAGCCTTCTTATTTATATTAGACCGGCACGTGTGAAGTGTCTCTTCAATGGCAGGGCTGACTTCTCTCACTAGGTGTTTATAACCACCTTAATTACATTATGGGGCCTCTTTAATATCTGTTGGGGCCGACTTCTTATTATGCCTATTGTAATTAACATTTGACCAATCCGCAAAAGGGGATTTGGTCCTATTACAATAGCCGACAAGATCAATCCACAATGGGGATTGATCCGATGAATAATATATCAAATAATAATAAGAATACTCTTTGCAGTTACATTATTTCAACATGATTAAACACTCAAACTCTCTTCCTTGAAGCTTTTGCTAACTTCTACTAACCCTAAACTAGACTAATTCATTAACTAACTTTTTGTCGTTGCAAATCATTGCTACAGCCATACAAATTCATGCGAAATTGCCACATTCACCTACATAACTCACACTTATCTCATCCGGAAATCACTTGTGACAATTGTCAATCAATCTACTAGATAAATGTTGAGTTTGCATGGTGTTTTCTTGCAATTTTCAGAACTAGAATTTGTTGATGTTACAAAAGATTGCTACAGCCATCTAACTACAGCAAATTCTCTGCAAAAGTGATATTAAATGCTAGCTAAACATTGCCAACTTTGCTTGTGACAATTTATTATCAATTTGCCTAGTCAAAGTTACTTTTTCTTGTCTTTTTCAAGCAATTCAAGGCATAATTCTTCTGGTTGTTACAAAATACTCATTGTTGTTATAAACTGTTACATTGCTGCAACTTTACATCAGCTAGCCCATTGTTTGAAGGTTCATGGTCTTAAGAAGCACTAACATCATATTTTGTACTTGAAAGCTGCCATATTTTCTTTGTTGTCTTGTTCTGGGCAGGTACACTCCATTTTTTACCATTGCTTCATCCCTTAAAGACCTTAAGAACCTTTTGACTTGAGTGACCAGTGAGAGGGGGGTTTTCTTGCATCCTTGCCTTAGTCTTATCAGCCCTTTAGGTCACTGGGGACGTCTCTCTTGGGGTAACTTCGATATACTCCTAAATAGAAATGGGTTTCCTATTAAGGTGACAGTGATAGGTCACCCCCTGTTATGCCTATCTTGCATTCACTTGCCTTGGGCTTTGGGAAAGTACAGATTGAGTGATAACAGGGCCTAGCCCGATCCATGTCATGCACACTTATGTCTTCCCACATGGTTATCTTATATTGAGTCTGTAGGCATACCTATGTCATGGTTACTTATGTCATGCAGTTTGTGGGGCCTAGTCCAATCCATGTCATGCACACCTATGGATTCCCACATGGTTATCTTATATTGAGTTTGTAGGCATACCTTGGCCATGGTGCACTATCATTTTTGTTCTCAACATGGCAGTCTCAAAGTTTTTAGCGGTGCATGTCTTTTCATGCAAAGATCCCCAAGGCAAAAATACAACATGGGCTCAAAATGACCGAAAAGAGATCATGAGCAAAACCCATGTTGCAAAATTGTGATTGACAAAATATTAAGGGAATTTTCAACATTGCACGTCTTTTCATACAGATACACCTTGGAGGCAAAAATACAACATGGGTTCAAAATTATTAGAAAAAATTCACAAGCAAAACCCATATTGCAAAATCGTGATGGATGAATTATTAAGAAAGTTTCCATCATTGCACTTATTTTCATGCAGTGCACGTGTTTTGAGGCAGTGGTTCCCCGAGGGAAAAATACAACATGTGGTCAACATTACCAGAAAAAAATCACGAGCAAAACCTATATTGCAGAATTTTCATTGATGGAATATTGAGGGAGATAAGTCGCCCCAAAGGAAAATCATCCCATTTCTTCTACAAAATGTTGGGCACATTTTACAAGGTCAAATGGTCAAGGAGAGGAATGTTTGGGCTATTCAAGCATGGGAATAATTTTGGCAAGTCAAAGATTCTTACTCCACATACAAAATATTTAATTTTATTCAAAAGTGCTCTATTTCCAAGTAAAGTGGTTAATTTAACAACTAAATGACCAAATTATCCTCTTTGGGACAAATTGCAACTACTCATTAATTGATTTGACAAGTCAAACTAGCCGTTGGAAGGAAGAATAGTCAATGTGGACAAAATATAGTCGTTATGCTCATTTCTCAAGGGGAAATTGTCCCTAAGTTTATTTCTTCCACTAAATAAATAGGTCAAGTGATTTTTAAATGGATTTATATCATTTTTTAATAGGATTGATGTAATAAAAAAATATTGTCAAGTGGTTCAGCCTCCAACTAATTGTGGATGTGCAAACCAAGAATATTATTTTTAATGAGGGAGTTAGAAACTAATTTTTACAAATTTAACTATATAAGGCTAGCTACTCCTCTCAATTTTTGTTGTTGAAACTTTCTGAGATCATAATGCCATTTTACAGAACTCAATTCTCTTGTGTCACTGTGAATTATATGTTGTAATGTTTGTTTTTCTTGGTCTTGGATATTTGTAATTGTGCTTTGACAGGGGTTCTTTAGGAGACTTGTGGAAAATACTCAATCAATCCATTGAGGGGCTACATAGTCACATGGAAGAGAGGAAGATAGGCCTTCGTCTCCCTACTCTCTTTGTGGGATCCAAGGGTAATACACCCAAGTTGTTGGACCAACTCCTTTGGGAGTAGCTTCAACCAAGTGGTCTATTATCTCTTCGACCCAAGTTGATTGGTATCTTGGAAACCATCTTGTAGAGGAGCTTTCCTAGCAAGATCCAAGGAAGAACACGTCATTTGAAAAAATCTCTAGCATTGGGGGTGATAGTGTTTCCACTCCAAACCCAATTGTCTAGAGACCTATCTAGCCAATCTTAAATTCGCGGAACCATAATTGCACAAACCAGAGACATCATAAGGTAAGAATTAAATGTAAGAAACATCTCTCAATTTCTTCAACCATTTTAATTATAAAAATTCTCAATCATCTTTTATTACAAAAAAATAAAAATAAAATCATACCCTAGCTTTGTGTTTCAATTTTATCTTGATTAAGCTAGTAGATCTTGGGGTTTTTTTTATCTTGTGGGATTTCTCCCTACCCCAAGATAAATATTCCCTTGTGTTATTTGTTTTATTTAACATCTTTTACAAGGGTTTGTGAGAGAAAAAGTGTGGAGATCTGCACTATAACAGCCAATAAAACATTCAGATCTACACTTGGTTAGCACAATTAAAGGGTATATTTCGTAAGTTCTACTTTCCTAAACCCTTTTCTTTTAAATTTCAGATCCGATTTGCTTAGTATATCTTTATTTCTGGTCATCATAGAACATAACTACATCCCAACAGTTGAAATCTTTGGCTGTAGAAAATTTTGGGTCTTGACCCTGGGAGGATTTGAACCCCAAATCTGCAAAAGTAAATTCCAGCTTGCTGGAAATTAAATTTACTGCAGATATGAAGGTCCTTGGGCTTAATAAACACTCACATCTTGATGCCCTAGCCTTCTTACCCAGAGATCTAACGATCTAGTGCATTTTTGCACTTGTGGGAGGCCTCAAAAGACCATTTTCCTTGTTGTTTTCTGCATTTTATTTTGTTTTGCAGGTCTGAAGCAACAGGACAGCGAGGAAATCATCCATTTACAGCCACTTTAATCAAGGTATTAACATTACAAGTCATCCGGAAAGTGGTAAGATCATTCCCCCTATCTCTTGTACTTCTTTTTTATTATTTCTTGGAGAGTTAAGGGTAAGATCAGTTTGTTGTTTGGTCATTCTATTTCTCTGCAGTAGCTTTTATTTCAGCAAGCATTAAAATAATTAACTCCTACCCCTTTCGCCATAGCCCATCATTTAAGGCACTGATCTACTAATTAGTCGGGTAAGGTGATTGTGTTGTGTTATAGGGAAGCCTCCCAAAGCCTTTCGTGGGTGGAAGTTGGGCTTGAACAGGGAGAGGATAGGTGTTGTGGTGACATTGGGCACCTATTCCTTGTGTTTCTCCCATAGCAGTCTAAGACCTTGTAAGACTGCTAGTTTGGGCGGTAACAGGCCTCACCAATATAATCTTTGCAATATGTTGATCGCCTATTCAACTAGGGGGTCAACTCCATGTGCCATGAAGATATGCATCATCAGATGCAAATATGTCGAAGACAGTTTGGTTCTACTAGGCAATTTATGCCTCCAGCACACATTTTTGTAAACGGAATTTCCGCACCCCTGCGTGGGTTAATAATGTAATAGGTATGCATGAATCATAGTTAGGTCAGTTACCTTGGGATGGGTTCATTGGGAGAGTTCCTTTCACCGAGGGTTTTTTATCCTCAGGTTATTAATTGGGCTTTTCAGCCTTATTAATTTCCCTTGAGTTTTTCCCTCACACCAGCAATAATTCCTCCAGAGTGGTGAAAGGCGTTCTAATGGGGTTATCCTCTGGTAACTATTGTTTAGGAATGATGTAAATGACCATGTATGACATCTTAGAAAGTTTCGTGGAATTTCGTCAAGTCTAGATAGGTTTTTTTTAATTAATTAAAATTTCCTAAGGCTGGAAGTTTAATTATTTAATTAATTAATTGTTTTTGAACAATTATTGTAAAAACTAGGTCCTTGGGCTTTTTGCTAGGGGTATTTGTGCTCAAAAGAAATGGAAAGGCACCCCCTACACCCTTGGACCAAGTTTCAGCTCAATCGGACAACTTTTGTTGGGCATTTGTCCACCCGGAGTGTCAGTCTATCAAAACATCAATTTTAATTGCTAAGTCATGACATTGTCAAAATGTAATTTTTGTAACTTATGAGCTAAATGGGTAATGTAATGATGACAAGGGGCAAGAGAGATGATACCTAGCCTACCCAACCCACCTCCTAACCTTTACACACCCCCTTGCACATTCACTCACTCATTTCCTCACGCCCCCCCCTCACATGAAAACCTTTGAAAACCCACGTAATTGAGTGGCGGGCCCCTCCCATGAGTGGTGCGCCCTTCCTAGCCTACCAGCTCACCCATATGCTTGTCCCCACATGCCAACTCACTCATCCACGTCCTCAATCCATGCCCAAACCCTAAGTGGTGAGCCCCCCTCCTTGAGATTATCTCCTTTGCTTTGGTTTTGACACATGGCTCTCATCCAAGAAGGGTCACTTTGCCTCTTGAGCTATAAATAGAGCCTCTCCTCACTCATTTCTTCACCATTCTTTGAGCTAGTGTTACTCTACTGAAATTTTGCCCTATCTCTCTTGCTCTTTGCCATCTTGCATCCATCCCATTTTCTCTTGAGAGTCTTGGAGCAACTTGTTGCTGCAACACTCTCCCCTTTGGATTAATAAGAAGCTTTGGAAGATTTGGAGTAACCAAGAGTATTCTGGTTGTCTTCTTGCATATGAGGTGACATTGTGGATTTTGGTATATTGTGTAGTATTGAGTAGATCTTTGGTGAAGTAATTTACTAGGGTAGTTCATCAATAGTAGTATTGTTGATCTATATGTGTTGAGTGGCTAGTATTGTGAAGTATTTTACATTGTTAGTCCATTCATTTACATTATCTACTTGTATGCTTCACGATTTGCTTTGAGTTTTGCAGGTTTGCCTCAAGGGATTGTTGGGAATAACTTGGGATAGCCTCAAGGAGGAGTCTTCCCTCAAAGCCCATTTAAACTCCTTGCTTTGCTTAATCTGATTTTTTGTTCCTTTCCATTACATATTTCAGTAGCTAACCATTTTAGATAGGTCATCTACATTCATATTTACTTGGATAATTTTATGTGAAAAAATTCTGCCTAAAAACAGAAATTTTTCGTAACATTTTTTTTGTGTTGTGCAGCATTTCCAGCAAGCAATAGCTTGTTGGTTTTTGCAGGATCTTACCAAGGACAAGGGGTTATGCTGCCCACATTCAATCGTACAACACCTCAAGAGCTTCTCCACTAGTTGGGTAACGAATCTCTTCTTCTTCCTATTCATTCCTAGCATTGTAGCAAGCCCCCGGGAAGTTCCCTTGAGGCTTGCATTCTCTTGTGTTTAGTTTCATTCTTGTAAGTTATTTCAACAAGCCATTGTTGCCTACACCTTGGGAGAGTGATTGGCTCAGCCAACCCCCCAATATCATATGGCTAGGGCTTAGATCATAGTTTTAAAAACCGAAACCGGTACCAGAACCGGTCGAGGGTCCAACCTGAACTGGAACCGGAACCGATAATGAACCAGTCGAACCGGTTTTTTAAAAAATACATAAAATATTTAAATTTTAATGAAAAAAATATATTTTTAAGATTTTAAATCATGTTTCCAAAGCATTAGAGGCAATTAGAGACAACATATCCAAAGTATGCTCATGAATATATCAAAACGACACCAAGTGCAATACATATCTAGAGATCGGAACATAAATACAT
>SNQJ01S0075679.1:57210-67634 GCA_010110895.2 Picea sitchensis
GCGCATTTCCCCCAGGGGGATCCATCCAAGGACCAGATACATTAGTTGAGGTCCGAACAGTCACCAGGACTGTGAGGCAGAGCAGGGCGCATTGTTTGGGACAGTTTCCAGGCATTTCTGAGAGGTATAGCTACAGTTGCAGCAGTTGTCGTACAAGCAGGGCGAATTTTCCAGACTTCCAGCAGTTGTCGTACGAGCTGGCATATCCGCAACAATTCTTCATCTCATCCATTGCATTTCATAGCATTCTTCGAGTATCGGGTATTATTGTTTTAGTTGCTATTGTATTCTGGTTAAGATCCTTTTGTCATTGATCTAGCCTAGTGATTTATTTTATTCAGCCGCATTCGGCATTTGTACTCCACGGAGATTTCATAATATAAGCTTTGCAGTCTTTTGTCGCCATTATTATTTGAATGCTCATTTATATGTTGTAAACAATTAAACCTACACACACATTAGCAGAGTTTCCTAGACTAGCCAAGTCAGGAACATTACACTAGGAGCATCCGTGTGAGAAGAGATATCCACACGGGCTAAGGAGTGAGGCAGCGAGTGTAACGGCCTGCTACAAAGAAGTGTTGGGCCATGGAGCAGGCCGCCGCCAACACAGAGATAGTCAACCAACGTGGACAGCATAGCCGCTAGAGCAAGGTCGACCGCTATCCAAGTCAGCAGCAACTGAGGGCAAGCCCTGCCGAGGTCCGGGCAACCCTTGGGGAGCAGGGAGAATTGTCGGGCAGTGGGCAGGAAATCAAGACAACACCCAGAAAGGACTCGAGCAACCCCAAAAAAGACCCAAGCAACAACAAAAGGATGTGGGCAGCCCCGAGCATCTTCGGGCAGCGGGTAGCGGGTCCCGGGCATGGATCCGGGGAGCCGGTAAAGGTCTGCAAAGAAGGGTCCGAGCGAGATGGAAAGGATAGTTTTCGTGTCAGAGGGACCAGCCAACCAGGTGGATTGGAGAGAAGGCATGGTAGAAAATCTGATAGCGAAGATAGAGCCACCTCCAGGTGGTAGAAGTACCTTCCTCCCTAAGAGGGAGTGTTGATGTATTTAACATCGGACAGTTAATTCCACATAGGCTCAGTGTCTAGCATGTGGAAGTCTCTTGTGAACTCTCAAAAACTTAGGAAATTCACTTTGTGAGTAATTATTAAAATTAATGACCGTTTGGATTAATGTGAGATTAATTAAGTTAAATGCCTAAGTTATTGGCATTATTAATTTAAGTGAGTTGATTAAATCTTAGCCATTAGATATAAAGTGAAGGGGAGATATAATCTCAGCCCTTGATCACTTTGGAGGAGATCTAGTGTTTTGGATTTATGGTTAACTCAATGTAATAAAAGGAAACCTAGGTGAGAGGATGAGACACACTGAGTGGACAATGAGGAGATCTCATTGAGTGGGTGAAGAGTAGTTCATTCAAGTGTGAGCGGGAAGGATTGAGGAAGGGTGCAAAGGGGCAACAAGGGAGATAATAGCCATGTGGGCTAGACTATTGTTGCATTGTATTCCTCTTATGGGCCATTATCCCGAGATGGGAGCCCAAAATTTAATGAATAAAATCAACAAGGTATTGGTTTTCCCTTAGGGGTTTTTCCAAGGGTGTTTACCCAAAATCTTTGTGCAATGTGTTTGGTTTCCTATTAATGTTTTCGCTGTAATGTTTGGTTAAAACCTAGTTGTGCATTTAATAAATAAAGTGATTTTATTTCAAGTTAAGTGTCGGGTGCTAGGTTTAAAGAAATTAACATTGCAATCCGGTATAGCCAATTGCGAACCAAATTTAGCTAAGCACTAATTTATTATATTTCTTTTTTATTTAAAACAACCCAAAGTTTCCAAAATCTACTATTTCCATTTTTTTTTCTTGAAAAAGTATGCATTCGGAAGCATTTTTTTTAACTATATAACATTGTCATTCTATCGTTTGTTTAAGAGCACCAATACTTTCAAAAATATTCAACAAATATTAAATACCATTCCAAAAATCAGGGTTTCAACTATCAGTACGGTAAAAGGAATCAAAAAATATTGTTCGAATGGTTCAATTAATATTTGCTGAAGGGAGTCCCCGAGGTGTAGGACAGTCGGTGATGGAGTGTGTTGTTAAGGCACTCCGTGATGTTAAGTCACCGGTTCGAAACTTGCGGGGACAAAAATCCAGCCATGTTAAGGGTTAGTGTGGCTCAGGCCGAGTGCGATCCCCGAGTGATTTTGACGGCTTAGATGCCCTTGAGTCGCGGTTTCTTAGCCACAGGCTAGTCCCGCAGATCACGGACAAACTAGCAAACAAAAAAAATATTTGCTGAAGTGCAATAGGCACAAGAGAACATGAAATAAAATGTTTGTTAAAATATGACAACAGTATTTTGGATACATGAATATACAGGAAAGTTTGCTTATTATATATGTTGGAGATATGTTGGCTAATCTTGACTTGTGGTCCTAGTGGTCATTGAAGTCATTTATTGTTCACCCTTAGTGGGTTGTTGTAAGTTAACCGACATTGGTGGGTAATGTGTGGGCTTGTAGTCCCATGTTTTATGGATCTGGTGGCAGCTAATCTAATTCTAAACGCCACTCTTATACATTCAAAGCTTTGTCTCATTTGTAGATTATCACAGCAATATTTGTGAGTGGATTTTTTCCCGCAATGGTTTTCTCCACAATATAATCCAAATATTCATGTGATCTTGTGTGGTGACTCTACTTTCCTTGTGGCATTTTTGTTCTAGTTTTTAACATGGTATAAGAGGTATGGGACTGAGTTCCCCCAGTTCAGACTGCTTTCTCTCAAGCTAGCCGTGGAGATCAAATTATTTCCACCAATTCAAAGAAGATGTGAAGGATTGCTGAACTCTAAAGTTTGTTCCAGAAAAAGAGTATTTCAATATGGGTTTGATTACAACACATTTCAGGTCAGGTATTTTGCACATCTGAGCTTGTGCATAGTGTTCTTTTCTTTTTGTGGTTTGTTTGGAGCTAGGATTATTCAGTTTTGGAGCTGCTATAGAAAAAACATTGCCCTAGATTTTGCATTTATTTTAGGGAAGAAATTTTTAGGTGTATTTTCCACTGTATCTTTGAGTTGCAACAGGGAAAAAAAATTAGGCCTATTTCACCCTTCCCTCTCCCAAATCCACCTTTTCTCCACCGAATTTTGGCATTATTTCGTTGTTGCATGGCCTGTTTTAGGGAAAATTTCTGCTCGCAAAGGTCATTTTCCAGCGCTTTTTCTGCTGATATTTTAGGGAAGAACTTTTGGGACACATTTTGGCCATGTTCCAGCCTCCCTGCAGCCCCTTCGCACCTTTTTCCTGTGTTTCTCAACATGCACTAAATCTGACCAGCAAGCTGTGTTTGAGCAGATCTGTTTTAAACTCCTAGTGCACCCTTTTGTAGAGGAACTTTTGCAGTTTTCTCTTCGCTGTGTTGCTGGTACAAAAGGGTCACTTGCGTGTGACTGATTTTGTTGCTGGTTTGAGGTATTTCCTGTTGTTATCTTGGGTTTCATGTTGTATTTCAACCCATTTGGCACAGTTTTCAGAATAAGTTTGGTTGCTGGTGCACGATTTTCAGACTGTAAAAAACATAATCTTGAGCACCTCAGGAATGAGTATGAGCCCATAATCGCAGCATTGTTCATCTTCGGGCCAACCATGAGGTCTCTTTCACGTACAGAGTTGTTGGGCACCTAGGGCATAATTTACAGCGATTGTTTTTTTCTGCTGGGCACTTTCTTACGATGTTTTCCAGCAGTGATTACAAGGCCTAGGGTACATATTTGGCATGTTTTTTGGCAGTTTAGTGAGCAGAAATACGAGCCTGTCTTCACTCACTCACAAAATATTTTCAGGGGCATTTCAATGCTACTCTTTTTTACAGCAGAATTGTTTCAGCATTTCAGTCTGATCGAGGAGTTGAGTGTTGAGTGGACAGTATCTCAACTTGAGACTTGCCCCTAAGGACACACCACGTGGATTGAAGATTTCTTCCACGTTACCTGAGGTGTGTATAAGGTGGAAACAGGGCCCAAAAGTGCTTGCACCCTAGATATCCTTCTCTTTAAGATCTAAAGCCTAAGGCTCAAATATGCTTGCACCTTAGGGTTTAGATCCTACCTCTTGGTTTCAAGTAGATCAACCTTCAAGCTTGGACGCATTTGAGACCCCATAGCCCTATAAAGGCACTAGTCTTGAAGCAACTCTTGTGGTGAATTGATTGATAAAACCTCTCTCAAAATTCTCAAGCATTCTACTAACTATATTAACTCTAACCCTAGAAAACTCACTATATTACTTGCTGCTGCTATAAAAGTTTGCTACATTCATCTAGAACTACATTAATTTGTTGCATACACACATCTAAAGGTAGCTTACCTCACTCAGAAATTTCCTCTAACAATTGGATAGTATTCTATTGGTTATATGTTTACTTTTCATGGTCAATTATGGCATATCTGAGCACCAATTATTGCTGCTGTTACAGATCATTTACTGATGCCATATAATTGTTTACTGTTGCAAATTTGTACCAGCCATTGCAATTTATCTTGTCTAATGTCTTAAGAGGTTATTTTTGCATACTTTAGCTTGCTAATTGTCATATATATGCTGCAAAGTGTTCTTGTTCTTGTTCCGGGCAGGTATAAAAATCACCTTCAACCTCTTCTCTTTCCCAGACCTAGACCAGCAAACCGGTGATCAAGATAGGGGGCAATAGGCTTGGCTAATAAACATACTACTTGATCCTTTGAGGTCACCAGGGAAGCCTCCCTTGTGGTGAACCTCTTCCATCACTAAAACGAGGGAAGATCCTACTAAGGTGGCAGTGGTAGTTTATTCCATTGTTACACGAGATTTGGGGATCTTGTGGTGGGCTTTGCACAAGTACAAATCCTATGATAACAAAAAAAAATAGAGCAAGAAAGGGTTTTTTTAGCTTGTGTGTTACAGCCTCAATTGCCATCTTTTCATCATTAGGATTGGCTCCCATTTGAGTTTTTATTTGACTCCATTGCCCAATGGAAAGACACTAATCTTCAGTCCTTCCATCCACTTTATTTACTCAACTCATGAAAAACTATTTGGCTAGAACCATTTCTTCATTTCACCTTGGACTTTCTTGCACAAGTTCTAGCAATCCTATCATAGGGAAGCCCCCCTTGAGCCGAAGGATAGCTAGACTAAAGTGAAGAAGAGGGTTGGTGAGGTGACAGTGGCCTCCATCTTAGTTACACGAAAGCCTTTCTTGAGCTTTAGGACTTTATCTCAAGAAGTGAGGGTTTGTGTGATAACAATCTTCAAAAACACTTCTTGAGTTGTAAGATTCAAAATAGCATGAAAAGAATAGAGCAAGAAAGTAGAAATCAATGCACAAATCTAACCATATGCACTCCAGTGGATACAATCACATATATTAGAAAAAATAGAATATGACCTCATTATTATTATAAGAAAAGTGTAAAAAGATCATGCCTTTAGAACTTGTTGACCGCCTATTCAACTAGGGGGTCAACTCCATGTACCATGAAGATGTGCATCATCAGATGCAAATATGTCGAAGACAGTTTGGTTCTACTAGGCAATTTATGCCTCCAGCACATATTTTTGTAAACGGAATTTCCGCACCCCTACATGGGTTAATAATGTAATAGGTCTGCATGGATCATACGTATGTCAGTTACCTTGGGATGGGTTCATTGGGAGAGTTCCTTTCACCAAGGGTTTTTTATCCTCGGGTTATTAATTGGGCTTTTCAGCCTTATTAATTTCCCTTGAGTTTTTCCCTCACACCTGCAATAATTCCTCCAAAGTAGTGAAGGGTGTTCTAATTGAGTTATCCTCTGGTAACTATTGTTTAGGAATGATGTAAATGACTATGTATGACATCTTAGAAAGTTTCGCGGAATTCCCCCGAGTCTAGATAGGTTTTTTTTAATTAATTAAATTTTCCTAAGGCTGGAAGTTTAATTATTTAATTAATTAATTGTTTTTGAGCAATTATTGTAAAAACTGGGTCTTTGGGCTTTTGCTAGGGGTATTTGTGCTCAAAAGAAACGGAAAGACACCCCTTACACCCTTGGAGCAAGTTTCAGCTCAGTCGGACAACTTTTGCTAGGCATTTGTCCACCCGGAGTGTCAGTCAGTCAAAACAGCAATTTTAATTGCTAAGTCATGATATCGTCAAAATGTAATTTTGTAATTTATGAGTTAAATGGGTAATGTAATGATGGAATAAGGCAAGAGGGATGATACCTAACCTACCCAACCCACCTCCTAACCTTTAAACACCCCCTTACACACTCACTCAATTAGACACCCACGCCCCTAGGGGGATTTGCACCCCCCTTCACATGTGAACCTTAGAAAATGTCATTTGGATGATTTGTGGGCCCCTCCCATGAGTAGTGAGCCCCTCCTAGCCTACCACCTCACCCTTGCTTGGTCCCACGCTCCACCTCACTCATCCACCTCACTAATCCAAGCCAAAACCCTAAGTGGTGCGCCCCCCTCCTTGAGATTCTCTCCTTTGCTTGGGTTTTGACACATGGCTCTCATCCAAGAGGGGTCACTTTGCCTCTTGAGCTATAAATGAGAGCCTCCCCTCACTCATTCCTTCACCATTCTTTGAGCTAGTGTTACTCTACTGAAATTTCGCCCCATCTCTCTTGCTCTTTGCCATCTTGCATCCATCCCATTTTCTCTTGAGAGTCTTGGAGCAACTTGTTGCTGCAACTTGTTGCTGCAACACTCTCCCCTTTGGATTAATAAGAAGCTTTGGAGGATTTGCAGTAACCAAGAGTATTATGGTTGTCTTCTTGCATATGATGTGACATTATGGATTTTGGTATATTGTGTAGTATTGAGTAGATCTTTGGTGATGTAGTTTACTAGGGTAGTTCATCAATAGTAGTACTGTTGATCTATATGTGTTGAGTGGCTAGCATTGTGAAGTATTTTACATTGTTAGTCCATTCATTTACATTATCTACTTGTATGCTTCACGATTTGCTTCGAGTTTTGCAGGTTTGCCTCAAGGGATTGTTGGGATAGCCTCAAGGAGGAGTCTTCCCTCAAAGCCCATTTAAACTCCTTGCTTTGCTTAATCTGATTTTTTGTTCCTTTCCATTACATATTTCAGTAGCTAACCATCTTAGATAGGTCATCTAAATTCATTTTTACTAGGATAATTTTATGTGAAAAAATTCTGCCTAAAACCAGAAATTTTTCGTAACATTTTTTTGTGTTGTGCAGCATTTCCAGCAAACAATAGCTTGCTGGTTTTTGCAGGATCTTACCAGGGACAAGGGGTTATGCTGCCCACATTCGGTACCTCAAGAGCTTCTCCACTAGTTGGGTAATGAATCCCTTCTTCTTCCTATTCATTTCTAGCATTGTAGCAAGTCCCCGGGAAGTTCCCTTGAGACTTGCATTCTCTTGTATTTAGTTTCATTCCTGTAAATTATTTCAGCAAGCCATTGTTGCCTACACCTTGGGAGAGTGATTGGCTCAGCCAACCCCCCAATATCGTATGGCTAGGGCTTAATTTTATTTCGGCATTTGTTATTCTTTTGCCCTACTTGTCATTAGGACAAGGTTGTGTGGCTAGTTTGTCTTAATAATAATTGTCTTTACATTCCAACCCTCTTTGGCATAACAAAGGTAGGCTTGCCTCCACCTTGTGCCATTGTGAGTGGTTTGCATTCATTTTCAAGTTTTGCTTAATGATTGCCTACACCTTGGGTGAAAAATTCTCAAAATCGTATGGCTAGGTAATAATGTGTTGATGGTTATATTGTGCTCATATGATTAAAATTCTCTAGAGTAGACATCACTCATCATTAATCTTAGCTTAAGCCCTCAAGGCATAGTTCTATTTTCATGCTCTAGTTTTTCATCAAGTTCATAACACATGTTTTAGGTGCAACATCTTATGGTTTAAGTGCTTTAAAAGTAATCTTTTAGATCTGCAATTTACTTGTCTTTTAAGGCATTTGCCATCAATCAATTTAAAACATATGTGGAGCATGTACATGGTGTAGGGCTTAGTTTTCTTTTCAGCAAGCATTTCTCATTTTCTTAGCATGCTCTCAAAATGGATTAACTTACATGGCTAAATGGTTATGATCTAAGTGATTTTTTTGTTATATTTGACAAGTTGTTCTTGTCTTTCATTTGCTTCCATTTCTTTCAAGTTTACACACATACATGGTTAAGTGAATGACAATGGAGTAGTTCTTGGATCAGCTTTTCTTTACATGCTTAATACGTGTTCATAAGCTTCAATTTCATAATCTGCAACACATTTTCATAAGCCATTTAAGTTTCGGTTTTGGGCATAATTCACTGTTTTTGGGCACTTAAAACTTATTGAAACACTCATAAACACATCCTAAAACTTAGTCCTAAGCCTTAATAATATATTAGACCAACTAGGACACATAAAATCCACCATCTTCACCATCTAAAACGGGAATTGAGGAGGGCAACAAAAGGTGCTAGACCAAGGACGGTCTCACGGCATGCGGCGTCCTTTCCGTAAAAACTCAATTCTTAGGGCTGACCTGTGAAGCTAGGGTAGGCCTTGTTGCCATACTTCTTGAGCATCCAGCAACCATTTGGCAATTGGGGGAGGAGGATTAAGGTTTGACACTTAGCTAGGAGGGAACTAAAATCTTTAAGCAACTCTTAACCACTTAGTCTTTTAGGCAATCACTCTCTTGGGTACATCTTATGGTTGTTTAGAACACTAATTGCAAGTACACATATCTTTCAATCTTTCATGCAAGTTTGTGGTATAAATATCTAAGTGTTGAATCTTTTAAGTTTTGTTGAGCAATTGTTTTTCAAGTATTTCATATCTTTTGGTTAATGTTTTTTATGGTGTGATTCAACAAGAGATAGCGCATCCCACTTGGAGGCATCATCTTGTTGGATCTTGAGTGCTTTTACAGTTGCCATTGAAAAGCAGTCCAATTGTTATTGGGGCATGCTTGGCCTTATGTGAATGATATTCATGTTTTGAATATCTTTGAATTCTCACATTTAAGCACTGGGTTAATCTTGTTTATTTGTATCTTGTGTATCTCATATATCTTGTTCATAATTGTTGTAATATCTTTCAGTGATTGTTGTAAGTACTTGTATCCTTTTTGTTGTGGAGTAGTTGTAATTTTGTAAACTTTGTAATCATTTTGTAATTAAACCTCCTCAAACATTAGTTGACCCCTTTGCCCAACCTTAGGCACTAGTCTTAGTTGACTTAGGGAAGGGTTTTGTTTGACATAAGTAACCTTGCATCTTGCATTGTTTCCTTTGCATCCTAGGTTAGTACTCCCCCCAAACTTCTAATCAATTAAAACCAACTCCTAGAACTTCAAGTTAAATCATAGCTAGTAACTAGGGTCTACCGCCCTTGGCTTCCCTAGGAGTAAGCCTAGAAGGAAGAGGTTCCAATCAAGGTGACAGTGTGGACTATGAACCTAGGCATTGTGCCTCCAAGGACACACTAAGCGAGATGGACTTTGCGCGCGTTTGCAAGTGTGTATTAGGACGACAACAGAACTCAACGGGAATACATACCCATCGTAAGACTCGTGGACAATGACCAAACTACATTTCTTCAGCTTGTCTCTATACAACTCCCATTCATCAACACTTAATTACATGTAACACAATACATAAAATTTAAAAACATTATAACTTTTTATTAAACAAGTAAACATGTAAATCCCCTTTTTATTATAATAAGACTTTGCAATGGGTAGATACTAGATATAACTTTACACTACAGTAAACAAAGATGTGGTAGAGTTGAATTATAAGTAAAGCTAACGTAACAAGCTTTTCTTCCTTATTTAAGTGAGTGAAGAATTCCCCTTAAATTTAAGAGCATTTAAGTACAAATACTGAGAAGTTTTTCCATCTGTAGCTAAGGGATTTATACACCCACGATGATTCCTGTTATCCCCTAGCCTAGGGATAACTAAGGAGATTATGTCTCGAGGCCCACAGGTCCTAGACATGGAGTACCGAGAGCCATTTTGACTTGAGCCTGGCCTGGAGGGCCCATCCTTCTTTTTCAGCGCCTCCACCTTGTCAGCAGCAGCAGCATCCATCCCATCGCCCTGGTCCTTCAGTAGCAGTGAGTCTTGCTCCATGAGGTAATGAGTTTGGGTATCATGGTATGTGTCACTCTGATTCTCAAAACATTTGAATATGTGCATTTAATTCTTTTTGCTTCTGACGTGTGCTTGGACATTATGCTTTACCACTTGTCCACACCTGGGGGGAATGACAGGATGCCCTAGCAAGTTGGTTCCCTTAGGATTTGAGTTGCCACTGGGTGGGTTCATGAAAGGTCATCGTCCATTCCCACCATACTTATCACTTTTCATCATTTTCCCTCTCATC
>SNQJ01S0075679.1:67684-87889 GCA_010110895.2 Picea sitchensis
TTAAAATCTTCTAAAGGTAGATAGCATACACTCACTAGATCGTAGCCTAAGCCTTTGAGGCATAACTCCTTTACTTGCTTTGGGTTTCTCACATCTTAATCCATAGTACATCTCTTAATGCAACATACATACGTGGTTAAGTAGTGATGTCTTAAGGCAATTTCTTCTATTTTGCAAGCTTCTTGTGTTTCAAGTTCTCATTTTCATTTAACTTGGCAAGCAATCTTGGGCAAGTAAATGGTGTAGGAAATAATATTTTGATTTCAGCAAATATCTATCTTTACTTAGCACATTTGTCTCATGCAATAACACACATAGCTAAGTGATAAAATCTAAAATATTATTTCCATCTGGCAAGCTGTCCTTGCCTTTCTCAAAGCATTCATTTCCTTGAGCTTGCAAATTGTTTATGGTTAAGTACTTGGTGTAGGGATACTTTTTCATATCAGCAAGTAATTTTCATTTTCTTAGCATGCTCTCTAAATGGATTAACTCGCATGGCTAAATGGTTATAATCTAAAGCAATTTTCTGTTATACTTGACAAGTTGTTCTTGTCTTTCACTTCACTCTTTCCTTTCAAGTTTACACACATACATGGTTAAGTGATGGTGATGGAATAAATCTTTAACTTCAGCTTTCTATTACATGCTTTAGATGTGTTCATAAGCTTCATTTTCACAATCTGCAACACATTTTCATAAGCCATTTAAGTTTCGGTTTTGGGCATAATTCATTGTTTTTGGGCACTTAAAACTTATCGAAACACTCATAAACACATCTTAAAACTTAGTCCTAAGCCTTAATAATATATTAGACCAACTAAGACACCTAAAATCCACCATCTTCACCATCTAAAACGGGAATTGAGGAGGGCAACGGAAGGTGCTAGACTGGGGACGGTCTCACGGCGCGCGGCGTCCTTTCCGTAAAAACTCAATTCTTTGGGCTGACCTGTGAAGCTAGGGTAGGCCTTGTTGCCATACTTCTTGAGCATCCAGCAGCCATTTGGCAATTGGGGGAGGAGGATTAAGGTTTGACACTTAGCTAGGTGGGTAAGTAAAATCTTTAAGCAACTCTTAACCACTTAGTATTTTAGGCAATCGCTCTTTGGGTACATCTTATGGTTGTTTAGAACACTAATTGCAAGTACATATATTTCAATCTTTCATGCAAATTTGTGGTTTAAATATCTAAGTGTTGAAGTCTTTAAGTTTGTTGAGCATTTGTCTTTCAAATACTTCATATCTTTTGGTTAATGCTCTTTATGGTGTGATTCAACAAGAAATAGTGCATCCCACTTGGAGGCATCATCTTGTTAGATCTTGAGTGCTTTTATGGTTGCCATTGAAAAGCAGTCCAATTGCTATTGGGGCATGCTTGGCCTTATGTGAATGATCTTCATTTTTTGAATATCTTTGAATTCTCACATATAAGCACTTGGTTAATCTTGTCTATTTGTATCTTGTGTATCTCATATATCTTGTTCATGATTGTTGTAATATCTTTCATTCATTGTTGTAAGTACTTGTATCCTTTTGTTGTGGAGTAGTTGTAATTTTGTAATTAAACCTCCTCAAACTTTAGTTGACCCCTTTGCCCAACCTTAGGCACTAGTCTTAGTTGACTTAGGGAAGGGTTTTGTTTGACATAAGTAACCTTGCATCTTGCATTGTTGCCTTTGCATCATAGGTTAGTACTCCCCCCAAACTTCTAATCAATTAAAACCAACTCCTAGAACTTCAAGTTAAACCATATCTAGTAACTAGGGTCTACCCCCTAGGATTCCCTAGGAGTAAGCCTAGAAGGAAGAGGTTCCAGTCAAGGTAACAGTGTGGACTGTGAACCTAGGCATTGTGCCTCCAAGGACACAATAAGTGAGTTGGACTTTGCTCACGTTTGCAAGTGTGTATTAGGACGGCAACATAGTATCTTGGGTCGTTGCCTATTGTTTGTTGCTTCAATCAAACGACTCAGCCAAGAAATATGAAGTGATCCTCCTAAGAGCCTCCAACTGAGGCAAGGCTTGTAAAGACAAATTTGTACGTGAACAGCTCTCTCATAAAGAGACCAAGACATTTCCAATCGAATTAGCAAAAGAAGGTGGAAAGGGAGGCCCCTTTGAGTCCCGAAATAGGCAATGATATCCACCTTTGACCTCATAGTATAGAGGGCACCGGTAAATGAGATGTACCTGCATCTCTGGCTGGTGTAAGTGGCAAAGACGGAAAATCCTATCTAGTCACAATAGGTGGTGATTAGTCTCTAACCAAATCTTGTGAGAACCCACCTAAAACTGACCCAAGGGGATCATGAGGGCATGCATCCAGTGTCTATGCATGAAAGGAGTCAGGCAATAAGGTCCTCCTTTGGCTCCATAAAGTTCTCCAAGTACAAATCCATCTTTGGGCCAAGACCCTCAAAAGGTGCAATCTAGGTGGTCTGGATGTACTATCTATAAATGTCCTCTCTAATGGCTCAATTCAAGTCCTATTTAGAAGGAAGGAGGTGTCCTAGTTGTATAGTGAGTATCTAAAAAGGGGCAGACACTCTAGAGAGATGGCCACAGAGTGAAGAAGACAAGAAGCCTGTGAGAGCCAACCATGGGCACGCCTAGGGGGTGCAGCTGAGGTAATGGCCTCAAAGAAACAAATCGTGAGATAGGGATACCAATCCCTCCCAGAAACTTAGTCCCCAAAGATCCAAACTTTATGAAGAAATGGCACTTCACAGAAGATGACCTCAAGGCAAAAGGGATGGACTCCGAACTTTGCATGAAGAATGTGTTGGGGACAATCTGCTTGCGTCAGATGATGCATTTGAGAAGGAGGATCTCGATTCTTTGAGACCTGGCCCAATTGGTCCGAAGCAAACTTGGCCCCTGGATCTCCAAACCATATAGGAACAGATATCCTGGAATTAGTTCTAGAAGCATTGTCTCTTGAGGAAGGGAAGTGATCCATATCCTTTGTTGAGTCATGGCTAGAGGGCCTGATGCACGCTGAAATGTGGCCCCATAAACTGGACCTCAAGTAGGCATAGGCCATATGATGATCTCTATCTCTTCCCCCCATAAGTAGAAAATAAAATTGGAGAGAGGACTCTTCGTTGCATTGAAGATCATAACCTTCATTTTATCCAAGTTAACCATCAACTATCAAGGTCACAGATGCTGGATATGACATTGATTTGTCTCTGCAGAAACCGATTGGGATCTATGAAGACAGAAAATTTAGTTTACATTCATAGTACTCTTCATCTTATTGCTCAAAAAGATCCAAAGTACAAGGAAGGTCCTTCTAAGAAATGGAACAATTCATAGTTGACATTTTACGTGTGGACAATGCGAGCCAGCCAGATGGTTTCGTGGAGCTACAGATGGTTACAAACAAAACAAAAAGCCACAGCATGACAGCAACAAATACCTGCAGAGCATCTTGTCTGAGAATCTAGAGGATGAAGAAAACTCACTTGTTGGCATTACTAGGTAGTGACAAGACACTAGCAATTTGTCTCATGAGTAAATGTCATTGAGCATGTTTTGTAGTTATCTATAAATCTAAAATTATTGGCTAGAGTAATAAATTTTGAATCATTGAATCTAAATTTTTGAAAAGTAAATCATGAGTGTCAAACAGAAATTTTGAATGTGACATTGTTATTATAATACTTGATATTATTTCACATTTTAATTATAAATTTTACGTATCTACATTCTTAGTTCTGTATACTATTTTCCATTTTAATTTTTAGACATATTTAAATTTTGTATATATAGGTGTGTGTATATGTGTAATGCATCCTCCACATGCACACATAAATTTCAAAACTAGTGCACCTGCACCAGCACTGATGCACCCTAGCTACCTAGGTAAAGTTACAAATCCCAATCTGAGCACATTAAAGCGAATTGCATAAGCATCAAATAACAACTCCCAAAAAAGTACAAAAATGGGAAGAAGACACAGAGAACTTTGGGACTAACAAAAACATAAAATGCAATGAAAATTAATATTAAAATCTTGCAGCAACAAAGAATACTTACTACCACATGCAATTTAAGTTTATATTTGCAGCTCCCTATAAAAGAACATCAAAGAATCATATAGATCAAGAGAAACCTTGTTTATTTCTATGATGTTATCTTTACAACTCTTCTGAGCTTTGATATTAAAAAAGTACATTTTTTGGTTCTTAAATAAAAGAATTTGAAGCATACCTGTGGAGAATGCAACACTACTTGAAGAAATCTATCATTTGAAGATTTGCTAACAGCCTCCCCGACCGTTGAAGTCCAAGGCTTTAATTGACTTTCTGAGACTACCACACAGAAAGCAGTAGTAAAGCTAGTGGTTAGCATGCCTCAAAAGATGATGACCAATGATAATGCCTGACCACTCTAAAATATCTCTGACTATCCATTCTATTATTTGATTAAAAGCCAACATGAAACATATTATGGGATATGTATGTGTGTGTATCAAAACCCTGCTAAAGGAATTTAATGTTATTTTAACTAGGAAACTAAAAAGTAACAAAAGGGTTCTCAGCGAAATTCACTCTAAACTATATAAATTGACATGAAAAATGATAACATGATTTATCTGAAAAGGAGAGGATGGCAAACAGGTATGAAAGAAAGAAAAATAAAGATATCCTTGTCAACATCATTGAATGTTTTTCCCTTTTGGACATTGGCGTGTGCACATTTTATTATTTAACATACACATTTATGAGGTCTAACTCCTTGGATATTTTCCCACAATAAAACACATTGCAAAGTAAATTAAGTGTTACCACAAAATCTGTCACCCACGAAAGTGTAAAAGACCCAAGCACCTAGGTGAAGACTTGTGTAACTAAGAGGTTGGCCACTGTCACCTCACCAACTCTCTTCTGCACTTTAGGCTAAGAAAATAGAATCCTAACCAAGTGGGGCTTCCCTAGGGTTAGTAGGTTCACTTTGTGTAGTATGGAACGGGAATAAAAGAGAGCTTAGCAACTTGAAACAAAAGGAAAATGAAAGATGGATTTTTGTGTTTTGGGGGTGGTGGATGAAAGGGAATGACCAATGTCTTATTTGTTTGAGCTATGGGGTCATGCATGCAATTTAAGAGGGCTATTCTTCAAGAGAGATTAGGGGCTATAGGCAGTCAAGGTGACATGCCCTATAACAGCCCTGATTTGGTAAACAAGATACTACAGAAAATAGAAGGGAAGGGACTTCTCTAAGGGGAAACTCCACAACCAAACCAACCTAAAAGTGTCCTTGCCTAAAGATTGAGGTTAGGCGTTCACTCACAAAGGACATCTAGGGCATTAACCTCTTCTCTTTAAGAAAAAGTGTGAATCCTAGATTAGCTTTGACAATCTAAATCTGCAATGAAAAACCTACCGATACAATTGCCAATATACTTGCCACACATAATAAAATTGTACATGTTGACTGCCTCTCCAACACAGGTGGTCAACTCCATGTGCCATGAAGAGATGCATCATCAGATGCAAATTTGTCGAAGACTTTGGTTCTACAGGGCATGTTTGGCCCCAGCACTTCTTTTTGTAATTGGAATTTCCGCACCCCTGCGTGGGTTAATAATGTAATAGGTATGCATGAGTCATGTCTAGGTCAGTTACCTTGGGATCGGTTCACTGGGAAAGTTCCTTTCACCAAGGGTTTTTTATCCTCAGGTTATCAATTGGGCTTTCCAGCTCTATTGATTTCCCTTGAGTTTTTCCCTCACACTTGCAATAATTCCTCCAAAGTGGTGAACGGAGTTCTAGTGGGTTTATCTTTTCGTAACTATTATAGGGAATCATTGTAAATAACCAGGCAAGACATCTTAGAAAGTTTCGCAGAATTCCGTCGAGTCTAAGTCAGTTTTTTTTAATTAATTAATTTTTAATTAAATTTCCCTAAGTTTGGAGGTTTAATTATTTAATTAATTCATTGTTTTTGAGCAAATATTGTAAAAACTAGGTCCTTGGACTTTTGATAGGGGTATTTGTGCTCAAAAGAAATGGAATAGCACCCCCCACATCCATGGACCAAGTTTCAGCTCAGTCGGACAGCTTTTGCTATGGGTTTGTCCACCCGGAGTGTCAGTCAATCTAAAACAGCAATTTTAATTGCTAAAGTCCAAACATGGCAAAAATGTAATTTTGTAATAATGAGTTAAAAGGATGTTAAATGATGGTTAGAAGTTAGAGAGAGACTCCCTAAACCTAAACCTACCCATCCAACCTTGTTTCAACCCTTTAAACACCCTTACCCCTCACCACACTCAAGATGCAGCCCCTAGAGTTGACGTTTTCCTTAGAAGTTGATGTTGGCAGGCTTGAGTGAGGGCCCCTCTCTGTGCTTTCCTTTCCTAGCCTTCATATCACCTTCCAGATTGATCCACACTGCCCCTCATCCCAACACTCCCTTTCTTGCCTCATCCCAAGAAGTTAAAACACTCAAATTAAGCCCCCCCCTCCCACTTGGAAAAATCTAGGGAAATAATTTTTTTAAAATTATTTTAATTCCTTCCACTCCCTTAGCACAAATCCCATAGCCTCCCACTTGCTTTATGTAATCCCAGCACCTCCCACACTTTTCTAAACCCTAGTGGTGTTGCTTCAGCCTAGAGATCTACTCTTATGCTTGGTGGTGGACACTTGGCATTGATCCAAAGAGGTAGGTTTGCCTCTCAAGTATAAATAGATCCCTCTCCTCCTCCCAACTCTCACCATATCTTGAGCTAAAGTTATGCTACTTGATTTCTCACTCTCTCTCTCTCTCTTTCATTTCATCATTTTCATTCTCTTGCTCTTTAGGGGTTTTGGAGATAGTTTTCTCCAAGATCCTTCTTCTTGAGTAATAGAAAGAAAACTTTGGAGGATTATTGGAAGAGTTATGCACATACTTCTTCTTGCCATACACATGAGGTAAACTTGTTCTAAGATTTTGTTTGAGTGATTGCATCTTTGGATCCTAATTAAGGTAAAATGTTATTTGGGTAGATCAAGTAATGCATGCTTGTAGATCTATATGTCTTGATATGCTAGATAGGATTGAAATGTCATCTTATTGGTATATACAGCTTATATTGTCTGTATGCCATCATTGTTCAAGGTTTTTGCGGGTTTAGCTTCAAGGGTTTCATTAGGACAACCTTAAGCAAGAAGGCCCCCTTGAGACTACACTCAAACTTCATTCCTTTCTCACTTTTACTCTTCTTCGATATTGTTGTTCATTCTATAAATATTTCAACTATAGCATAGCTTAGTAGATAGGTCATTTTTTAATCCAAAATTTATAAATTTTCTTAAGAAAATTTTTGGCCTAAAAGGCAAAGTTTTTTCTTCACTATATTGGTTGTGTGTAGAATTTCCAACAAGGATACCTTGCTTTGGTTTTCTGAGTTCAAGATCTGGTTGAGAGGGGGTTTGGCTGCCCAAAGGCATCCACACAACAACACTCAAAGAGCCCCAAAGGGATTGGTAGCTATTTCTCAACCTCCTTTTCAAATTTTAAGCATTTTTTTAGGTCATTTCTTCTCTCTTTTTCTTGCTTGTAGTGGCTCATGCTTGTGGGAGGTGGTGCAGCCTCCTCATGTTTGAGCCTTGGAGATGGATAGAAGTTTACTTAGATCTTGTTTTCCTCTTCCTTTTGCCTTTTTGAGCTAGGGCGTGGGGTTTGAAGGTGAAGGCACCTTCTAGACCTAGGACATGGGGTTTGCTTCTGGTTTGTTTGGTTTGCTTGTTTGTTTCTTCCCTTTGCTTGCTTCTTGCTTCTATCTCTTGCTTGCTTGTCTCTATTTTCCTCAATAATTTCTAATTAAGCAAGCTAAAGTTAATTGCCTACCTATTTGGGAGAGGAATACCCCAAAAGGTTAGGTTAGAGGTTTAATATCTTTGATTATGATCTAAATGCTTAATGTTATAATTGTTCTAGATCTAGATCTAATACACTTAATAATTCTATAGCTTAAGCCTATTGGGCCTCATAATCGACTTAACTAGATCTCATGCATGCTTAGCTTATCTCAAGTCTTTATCTTCACTTCACATGTTTAGATCTATAATCTTTAAATGCTTCAATAAGTAGATGGTATTCTTCTTTGTTGTATAGATCTCTTAATGCTATATGCCATATGCTTGAAGTTACTTTATTTCTAAGTTGATAAGTAGGCAACACAATCACTTCTCTTTCACATTAAATGCTCTTGAATCTAATATAAATGTGATTGTCTCTCTTCTATTGGTTGGCAGGTTGTTCTTGCCCTTTTGTCCCTAACAAGCTATCTGTTTGTGCATCTAAGTGACTTGCTCACATAGCATATATGTGTTGTGCCCTTAATCTCAAACACTTAATCAACACATCTTTAAGGCTGAAGTGAGTTTCGGCCAAGTCACTAAATCACCTCTTTAAAAGTGTCATAAAACTTTCAAAACACTCTAAAGACCTCACCAAAGTCTACCTAATTCATATAATAACTTAATAGACTCTTTAGGGTTACCTTAGACCACCATCTTCACCATCTAAAAGCGGAACTTAGGGAATGCAGCGGAGGTGTAGTGATGAGTATCTCACAGTATGCAGGATGTGTCCTCTCCGGGAGTACTCTTACTTTAGGACTGACTGAGAAAGCTAGGGTTAGCCTAGTTGCTATATATCTTGAGCATTCAGCAGTTACTTGGCAATAGGGGGAGGAGGCTATGGTGAAAACTTAATAAAATAATGGTACAAGAAAGTTCAACAACTCAACCTTGGGCTTAATCTAATAATACCTTGAGGGTTTGATAATTAAGAGTGAGACACCTTCATAACACTTGTGCTTAAATCTTTAAATCTTCTTTGTTGATGTGGTAGTATGTTGATGATAATCTTGTCTTATATGATGCTTTAATCTCTTTATATCATTCACAAACACAAAATAATTAAAGTGGTTAGCTTGCTTGTTGTATTTAGCATTCTTTGAAATGTAAATCTTGTATCTATTTTGATTCAATTATTCTTTGTAAGTAATATTGTAATCATACTTGTAAATAAACCCCCTTTAACTTTGGTTGACCCCTTGCCAATCTTAGGCACTAGTCTTAGTTGCCTTAGGAAGATCTTGCTAAACATACTAACCTTGCATCTTGCATTGCTGCTTGTGCATAAGTGGGGGTTAGTCTAAACCTTAACAAATTAAAATTAACTCCTAGAACTTAACTCTAAAATTAATCTAGAAACTAGGGACTACCCCCTTGGCTTCCCTAGGAGTGAGCCTAGGCGAAAGAAGTCTAGATCAAGGAGTAACTGATGAAATTTTGTGAACCCTAGGCATTGTGCCTCAGGGACACACTAAGTGGGCAGGACTTAGCTCAAGTTTGCAAAATTATGTATTAGGGCGGAAACATCTTTGGCTACTGGTAGGGGATAAGTCAAACATCCTTGGTCTAAACGACTTAACTTGATTCTTTAGAACTAAATAATAAAAATTTATGCCTTAAAATTCTTTGAACCTATGATTGGTTGGCTTTTATTATTGATTCTTGTCTAAGTGACGACTCAATTGAACAAATCCAACAAGTATACTACTAGGAGCACTTCACAAGAAGTGGTTTATTCTTTTCCCAACCCCGAAAAGGTTTATAGAAGGATATTAAACAGCTTGGCTCCTAGGAGACTACTTGAAAGTCTTAGGGAGGAAGCACTCAATGATATCAATTCTTGTTCAAACTAATAATCAACCAATTGTTAAGAATCCCACTAATAATCCTAACGCAATGCTTGATGACTTCTTGTTTGGAGTCCCTTTGAACCTTGCAGCAATTGGGTTCCCCTCACAATGTTCAGAGAAAGGCTTTGACAAGTTGCCTATTTTTCATGGGAACAATGCTATAGAAGTGCAGGTCCACATTGCAAGTTTTGACAAATGTGTTGAGAAGTATTGTAAATGTCATACTTGAAGAATATGTGAAGATGACTTTGTTTGTCTTTTCTTTAGAAGGGGGATGTTGCCGAATGGTTTACAGATTTTTCTGCAAACAAGTTTGCCACCCTTAATTCAATATTTAGGAAGAGATGGGGTGACCAAAGGATCCTAGATTTCAGCTGGGTGCTCTAACCACTAGTCACAAGAAGGAAAATAAAGCGTGGTAGGGTGCTTCTGGTTTAAGCCAGTGTGGCAGGAGCTGTCAAGATGTTAAACCTGGGATCTTTACCCAATTTTGATTTATTATATAGAGGCTTTTGAGGGGTGAAATGAGATATGCTTTAAGGGATAAGGATCCTCAAACTTTAAATGCATCACAAGCCACAACTATCAAAATATATAAGAACATGCAGGCATCAGGCATGTCCAACATTCTTGGTTTCAATAGAGTTTCTTCTTCAAAGGTTAATGATGAGAAAGAAAAAGAAGAAACTGAGGGTCAAGATAATCAAGTGATGGGATTAAAGAAATCAAAGAGTTGACTCAATTAATCATGAGATGAAATAAATCATGCCAATCAAATCAATGCTTTGTAGAATAAGGTGATCACCATGGAGAGGTCCCAAAGTAATAGACAACAACCACGGGCCAAATGATAGGTGGTCAAGAAGACCTCCCCAAAATGATAAAAGACCACCTAATCCTTTTGAATCCACCAACTTGGTAGATCACCGCTCTATACCTTATTGTAGGCCTTGTGGTGAGAGTTTCATGAGGAATCGACTTGTTTAGTTTACCTTGAGAGTGTAGCGAATATGGAAACCAAAGGAAATGAACAAGTTAATATGTGTGTGATGAAAGATTCCATGGTGGCATGTATGATTGGAATGATTTCAATGATTATGGAAATAGTGGAAACTTTATGGTGTGTATTTAATTAAGCTACAGAAAAGTATGGGCCCCAAGCCCACACCCCAATAGGATTCTTGAGAAATGGCTAAGTTTAAGGACATTACAAGGGTGGCAATAGAAGTCAAGAAAAGATCAAACTAGCCTTACAGAGTATCATCAACTCCTAGAACTAATGTACTTACATTAATCTGAGACTTGAACTTTGACTGGGTGGTTGGTTGAGAGTAATCACGAAGGTGTTAGTGCTAGTGTCAGAAATCATGAAGATTTTTTCACAGAAGGAAAAGCTACTTAATGCCATTGAACAACCTCCTAAAAGTGTTGTAGAGAAACAACCAGCCGTGGCTTACAAGGATGCACCAGTGATTTTAGAGAATTGGGATAGGAAGAATGAGAAGAATTTGTCTTTCTACCTTTCTTTACTTGTAAAAGACAAAGTGTTACACAATTGCATGATAGACTCAGGAGCAAGCTCAAACGTTATTACTAAGAAGGTGATGGAGCAACTTAAATTAAGAATATCAAGACCTTACCACAACATTTGTGCCTTGGATAGTCAAGAGATTGAAGTGCATGGATTGATAAAAGGTTTGCAAGTACACTTAGGATTATTTCTGGATATCATGTTTGAAATGGATATCTAGATGTTCTAGATGTTCTAGATGTTTGGGGAATGCTATTGAATAGAAAAGCAATTGCAGATCTAGGTGGTAGTCTACAAATGGATCTATATTATGCTACTCTCCCTACCCCAGGTGGAAATACTTTTAAGTTGAATAGGAAGTGTATAGAAAGTATCATGTTGAAGATCCCAACCATCCCAAAAATGAATTAAAGTGGATTGATGAAGGTATTGGTAACTATACCCATCTTATCTAATTCCATTGTGCCTTTTGAGAAACAAGCCAAGATAATGAATTAGATAAGGTGTGGTACATGAAATTTGATGGTGCTTTTTCTAGAAAGGGAAAGGGTGTTGTTGTGTGCTTCAAGCTCCAAATGGTGAGGTGTTGAAATTTGCTTATAGATTGGGTTTGATGCAACCAATAGTAATAGTGAGTATGAGGTCTTACTCCTTGGTTTGGGAACTTTCTGCGAGAGATAGGAGTGAAATATCTAAATATCAAGGGATTCAGACTTGGTCATACAGCAGTTAAAGAACAGATTTGCTTGCAGAATTCGAGAAAGATTAAGAGGGTATAGGAATGCAATTTGGAACTTAATGAATGATTTAGATGCTATAGACTTGATTACAATTCCTAGAGAACAAAATTCAAAACCCGATGAACTTGCAGTAGCAACTTCAACACTTACATTTTCAGACGGTTTGATTGATGAGAGAATATTTGATAGAAGTCATTTTAGACCCTGGGTCCCGAGATAGCATGGACCATTGGCGGGTTTGATGATGTCAAACAGATGATAAAAATTTTACTTCACATCCATGAATTTTCAAACTTAAGCATAAGCTTTGGAAGGAAGAAGGTTGCAATTACATTGAGAATGATGATGAGGTGAAAGCACTACCTAAGCGAGTGGTCTCTTAAGAGAATAATTTTGATAGACGGGATGGTCATAAGCAAAAAGATGACACAAAAGAAAAAACTATGTGATTACCTTGAAGTCAATATTGGAACTAATGAATAGCCTAGGTTGATAAAAGTAGGAAAGACTACTCCTATAGATGAAAGGAATGAAATTGTTAAGTTATTAAAGAATATAGGGATGTCTTGGACTTCAATTATGATAAGCTCAAAGTCTACAGGGAGGATGCGATTCCAACATGTGATTCCTCTCAAAGGAAGGTACTAATCCCTTTAGACATAAGTTGAGGCAGTTGAACCCCAAGTTAGTTCCTTTGGTCCAAAAGGAGTTACCAAAAATGTTAGAAGCGGTATCATTACCTGATTAGACATGCTTCGAATTGTTCGAATATGGTGGTTGCCGAGGAAAAGGCGGGGAATGATAGGATATGCACCGTGACTTGAGAATTTAAACATTGCTTGCACAAAGGACAACTATCCCTCCCAAAGATGGAAACTTTACTTCAAAGGGTTACAGGTTTAGTAATGATTTCCGTGCTTGATGGTTTCTCAGGTTATTATCAGATAAGACTTAAAGCTGATGATAGGCATAAGACTACTTTCACTACTTCATGGAACAACTGAATATCTGAGAATGCCATTTGGTTTATCAAACACAGACTACTTCAGGGCTATGGATTATGCCTTCCGGGGGTTGATTGGCAAATTGATGGAAATATATCAAGATGATTTAACGGTTTTTTTCTAAGGATGGTAAAACTCACATTAACCACTTTAGGCAAGTTTTGGACAGATGGAGAGAGTTTGGAATTTCTCTAAATCCTGCTAAGTCGGTTTTGGGGTGGCCGAGGGTAAATTATTGGGCCACATCATAACTAAAGATGGGGATAAATTAGACCCAGAAAGATTTGAAGCCATTGGTAAAGTGCCTTTACCAACAACAAAGAAACTTCTTCAATCAGCTACAGGACAAACTAACTTTGTCCATGGGTTCATTCCTAATTATGCATAGGATCATGAAACCTGTATATAACCTACTTAAAGAAGGATGCTTGGAGGTACTGAATGGAATGATGAAATGTAAAAGCGATCTTTGAAAATATAAGAAACGCCATATGTGACTCAGGTCCTTATTAGCGGACTATGAGAGAAAGACTTTCCAGTTTTTCTCTTTTGCTTGAAGAACACCACCATTGTTGGTGTTGTTTTAGAAGAATGATCAAGGCCATGATCATCCTATTGTATATATGAGTAGGGCCTTGCATAATTTAGAATTAAAGTATCCCATGTTTTGAGAAGCAGGCTTATGCCCTAGTCAAATCACTCAAACATTTTAGTGTCTTCATTGGATATTCCAAGGTGATTTGGTGCCTAATTCTGGAGTTAAAAGATGTTTTATCTCGAGGTGGAAGGTTTTTACTCCAAAGGGTAGATGGATTACTGAATCCAAAGTATGATTTGATAAACCAAGAAAATTGATTGGGGTCCAAGGCTTGGCTAAAATGTTATTGAGAGAAGTAATGAAAGCCTTGGATATGGTTAATAAATCAATAATGAAGAATGGCATTCTAACTTATTGAAACTTGAACAAGTAAGGTTGGTATACAGGACATCATCTTCTATCTTAGAATCTAACTTGTCCAAGGCATCTAGTAGGACACAAAGAAAGGACTTTTGAGGGTTAAAATCTTCTAAGTATGTCCTTACTAGAGATGGATTAGGATGGAAAAATCTTGATGGGGTTATCCTTAGATGTGGATGACATTGATCAATATATCGTCGAAGAATACGAGAAGGTACTTTCATCAACTGTCCTCTAAAGATATAGTTCATGCAAAATTTGGAAAGTGGCTGGTGCGTTACATAGTCCAAACGGCCATGACCAAAAGCTCAAAATAATAGAAATGGCATCGGAGCGTTGTCTTCTCAATGTCTTTCTCCATGATGCTGATCTGATGGTATCACAGGCGTAGATCAATCTTGCTGAGGAAGACTACCCCATGTAACTCATCCATCAGCTCATCTATGTGTGGAATGGGGTAGCGATTCTGTCGTTTTCTTGTTGGCTCTATGTCGATGCACATCCACCCGTGTGTACCATCCTTCTTCAATACCGATTACCTCTGAAGATGCAAAAGGACTCCTGCTAGGCTCGATGTGCCCCATAGCGAACGATTACTGATTGCTCTCAATTCGATGTAGAATTTCTTGGTGTCTATAAGTTATTTGTAATCACCGGTAGCCCCGCCTCTAGCACTCAGTAATGCTCAAAACCCACATGCGGTCTCCACGGGTGGTATGAAGCCCAAATAAGCTCATAGCGTCGAGCTCGATGCGTAGGCAGATGCACTCCCTACCCTCGGAGTCTTTTCGTGGTGATCCAACACTCTGCTACATAATCCACATCACCATGACGGAAAATCCACTCCATCCTCTTCATTGAAACTACTCGGGGTGCTCCTATAGACATACCACTCAGTACCACTCTCGATCCACTTGTGTCTCTGAAGCTCATGGTCAGCGTTTGATAGTTGAACCCAATCTCCCCAATGAATATAACCATTGTACTCCCCAACCTGACATCCCATGTCGATGGGTCAACTACATAGAATGTGCCAGTCATGGTGTATTTTCCTAGTTTGACCTCTAGGTGGGGGATCATGTCCAAGCATGTCATCGTGTATCAATTTTCCACTACCACATGGAATCCCTCAGACTCCTCTGTGCGTAACCCCCTCCCAACACTAAGGATGCATCCTATGAAGTTGTGGGTGGCCCCACCATCAACTAAATCTTTCACGCGTTGCCCTTGTACAAGGCCCTTGAGCATGAGAGTGTAGTACCTGCGTACTCCGAAAAGGGTTTCTATAGTTCCCCCTTTCACCTCTACGAGGTTTTGCCTCCTCATGGGGCTAGGCCCTTGCTAGTATCTAAGGTTTCTTCAGTTGTTGCTCTAGCCCATGTGTGGTCTCATCCTATGAATCACTGTCTGGCCGTGCCCAGATATCCTCATCCTCCTCCTCAACTGCGATTCCAGCTATGTGGTGGATATGTCCCTTCCCATGCATCTATGCTCTGGAACCCAAAAGGGTCTCTGCAGTTGAATAAAAGCTTCTTCCTCATCAACTCCCGTGGTGTATCATCATCCAACTTGGGCTTGCCTTCCATTCCCTTGGAAGATTCTGGTCCTTGTCTCTCTGTGGTACAAGGGTTTGGTAAAGGTTTTGTTTTGGCACCGAATCGCCAAATCTCTAGTGCGTCAGATGGAATCCTTCAAGGTATGGGGCCGGTAGGCCTTCACCCAACCTCTCAGGGTTCTGTGAGCCCTTCTATGAATAATAGCATGATGTCCGGGGCTCGGATATGTCTATCACTGCCACTTCTACTCTTTGAAACTTCGAGATGAATGCCTCTGTTGTGCCGGTTTGTCAGGGCTAAATCTTTGAAGTGGATCTCTGGATCCCTCCCTATCAAATCTATCCATGAGTCTCTCTGTGAACTCGTTGTAGGAGGTGATGCGACTGTGACCCAATGTCCCCAATCATGAAATACCACCCTTCGTGTGCCTCACCCTCCAAGTGTAGGGTGCCGGCCCGATGCCCTCTGCCTCTGTCATCTGGTAGAGCTTGTAGTAGGTATCTAGTTTAAGTACCCAAGCTGCAGGTGCATTTGGATGATCCGTCAAAGAAGGTATGGTGGAGTTTACCAACTTGCCGGATGAAGTCAATGTTATGCCCCTACTACTGTTGTGGTTCTCCCCTCTGCGTCTCTCTGGGGCGTTTCTTGAGTCTGAGTCCATAGTAATCGATTAAGGTCATGTCCTGATGAAAGTAATGGCCCAAGGCCGCATACTCTATCCGATACTCTGCAATGTCCTCTGCATTATTATTGGTGGTCTGTGCTATGTCGATATCTGGTGCTACTCGGGGTTGCCCTCTAAAGCTGAGGGAAACAACGTGGAATCCCTACTGTGAGAGGTATGTAATGAGTGGGTGTTGGGGTCTGACTTGCCCCTGAGTTCCATGTGTTGCATGTGGGCCTTGTGTGCAGGAAATTCCTACCATAGCCGGAGTCTATCCAGCTACACAGGCAAAGACTAAGACCTTGGTCCGGCTGGCTGGAATGGCATGTCAGCGATAACTTATGAAAGCTACGTCTGGATCCAGGGTCTTACCGCGCCCTCTAGTCGCTCATATTTGTCACCTAGCCTCCTCTACAGCCCATTTCTGACCTCAGCTCTGCTCTTCTCTGCTTCTCACAATGCTTCTTCCTCTTCCTCTGAGCTGGGAGGGAAAGGAGGAAAGTTGGGCCTATACCTTCTTTCCTTTTGCCTATTGTAAGTGACATATTAAGTCACCTATGTGCTCATGGTCATCTGGTTCTTCTGCTGTATAATGTATTCATTGTCTTTAGTCCTGTTGGATGAAATCTCTGATATAGCAGAAATATCCACGATTAAAGCCGATCAAGATATTTGCCTCTTGATCTACCTAATACATCTTCGCAGTCGATACTGAGAGTTTACGGTGCGTTTTAGGTTAACCATGTTTGGGAATCTTAATGGTTGTGCATGTGCATGTGGGTTATTACATGTGCATGTTGGTCATTGCATGTGCATGTTGGTTATTACATGTGCATGTTGCATATTAAGGTTTAAACAACATATAAAGGATGCATGCAAAGAAGTAGAGAACATCAAGCGCCCAATATCATGTAAAATAGCAGTTCGAGGCATGGAAATACAATAGCCTCTGGAAATACTTATAGAGATATAAGCGTCGGTCGGAATCTCATGGATCGTCTTTGGAATACAATCAAATAACATAAAAATACAAGTGATTAGAAGATGATGGCGGATCTTATGCATGCACGGATAGATCGATCAAAATATGCGGTTGGGAAATGTTGTGCATTAGGAAAAGCTCGTCCGGAAGGATAGACCTTCGGAATGCGCTGGAAGTTGCTCCAATAGAAGCGCCCTGGATTCTAGACTGAAATGGATGAGTGTGGGATCTCGGATCTTGTCTCTAAGGTATGAATACAGGACTCACAGGGGTTCGCCCCTCCTAGAGCGGATGTGCCCAAAGGATTCCATAGCGGAATGCGCCTATGGCTCAAAGCGATCGTCTGTAAAATGGGAAATGGGTGAGGAAGAATTTAATGGGATGCATACGAAGTCTGCATGCAACACCAAATGTCTGTCCGGAAGTGCTGCGTCCTAAATGGTTGATTGAGTTGATTTGCAAGATTCCACCGTCAGATTTCGATGATAGATGGCTCAATAGAAATACAGTTGGATCTCAAATGGGTTGGAAGGAGACTGCAATCTGAGCTCGGACCTTGTGCAACTCCACAAACTCTCAATTTGACTTGTGCTCTCACTGGCTGAGCTACACACACTGTAGTGGATACTTTTGAATAGCTTGGTGAAATACCTGTTTGGTATCTCCGATGGGCTAGGGTGTGTCTCTCAACACAGAACCGATCAATGGTGGTGGTTTCCTCCAGGAAATCCACAAAGCGGTAGGTCGACTCTCCTCCTCCTCACAGGAACTCTCAACATCAAATCATAACAATGCATAATGAGGAATTAGGTCAAATTCCTCCCTTTATACCTTTCCCAATCTAATTCACCATTGACCTCACTTAAGCTATTTTCCTCTAAATTCCTCCCTTTATACCTTTCCCAATCTAATTCACCATTGACCTCACTTAAGCTAGGCGCTTTTCCTCCTAAAGTGATTTATTTGTCAATTAAGTCCCCCTTTAACACCTTTTCATTCTAATTCTTCGTTGACTTAGGCTTAATTGACTTTTCCTAAGTATTTTGGCTTAATTCATCGTTTAGCCATCAATTCCTCCTTATTTCTCCATCTTGTTCCCTGTTTGTGCCTGACTATAGTCTACGGGAACATATAGACTACTAAGTCACTCCCTGCTAGCCTACTCTTGGGAACGGGACATCACAACAATGAATGACCTCCATATGTGGACAAACCAAATAGATGTGCAATTAACCGACCTTATCCACACGTGTGGCATCAAGGACCAAGTCGCTCCATGAAGTGAGATGTAGAATGAGTCAATAGAATCTCCATGTGGCACGTGTGCATGATCCCAAGGACCATGGAGGACAAAATAAACACTCAAATAGTGTGAACACCCTCGTCAAGATGCCATGGTAAAGTTTGCAAGGCAAGCTCATCCATATGCATGTGTTGTCACCATCCCAAGGTGGAAATTCTCCAAATATATGGGTGCCCTCAATAAATGGCACAAAAATGTGTGCAACACAACCTCCTCAAATATATAGATACATCAATAGGTGGAGCGCTCAAGTAGAAGTGTGCCAAGTCATCAAGCTCAAGCTCCAAGGTGTATCCAACTCTAAGTCATCAAGATCAAGCTCCAAGGTGTAATCGACTCTAAGAAATAAGCAAGAAGACCCTCCAAGTGGCATGTGTGGCTCCAATCATTCATATATCAAGGTGGATGAGGTGGATCTCAAGGTAGGAAGTTGACTAGTAATGAATAGACACCATATATCAAGTGCAAAGCCATCAAAGCTCAACAACTTCCTCATGCATGTAACAACCACCATCAATAGCCTAGATCCACGAGAAATCCCTCCACATGTGTGCAAGCAAGGGAGCGCTCCATGAGAGTGAGGTGTAAACTGCAACCTCAATCTAAAAATAGAACCAATAATCCAAGCGCTCAAGTTATGGAGTCAATCTAAGTAACAAGGAGTGGGTTGGCCCCCCAATAAAACCCTAGATGCATGAAAATCCATGATGAAGTAGAGCGCTCTACTAGAACAAGTGTATATCATGTAGAATGCCTCCATGAGACCTCAATAGACACATAAAAATCTAGGGCTCCCTCACCCAAGGTGCCATGTCATCCATTTCCATCCATGTGTTGAAAACCCCCTTTATACTATGTTGAGTGTTGGAAATCCATAAAAGAAGGGAGCACTCGCCAAGATGAGGTGTCTATCCCATCAAACATGACCATAGGACAATGATAGACACCAAAAATTCCAGGCCACTCTCACCAAACTTCCTGATCCATCTACCATGCCGAAATGTTGCCTTGAAACCTTAGGTTGCTGAGAAATGTCCCAAGGAGTTGAGCACTCTACTAGATTATATGTCTATTTGATTAAATATGACTATAGAAACACAATAGACATCTTAATCACTTTGGCAATCTATCAAAAACTCATATCTTCATCAACCATCACCAACATCCAGGCTGTTGCAAACATGCTCAAGAGATGGGCGCTCTACAAGTTTGGTTGTCTATCTCATAAAATATCATTGTAAGAGCACAATAGACACTCCAGAAGTTAGAGCACTCCATCACAAGAGTCAATGGCATAGCCTCATCAAAATCCTCACTAAAACCCCCTAGGGTGCTCCAAAGTGTTGATGTTTTGATAGTTGCGGGAGGATCTTTCCCTCCTAGATGACCTTTCTTAGATGCAGAGAAGATTCCATAAGCAAGAGATCCATTGGACAGATGTTGAAATACCCTAAAAGAGAAGTCGGCCCAGAAGAATAAAGTATAATGAAAAGACACCTTCTGTTGAAATAATGTAACTGCGAAGAGCATTCTTATTATTATTGGATTAAATCCCCATTGTGGATTAATCATGTCATTATTATTATTATTGTTATTGGATTAATCCCCATTGTTAATTAATCATGTCGATCATTGTGAAATATCCCTGATCCGGCTGATCAAGATATTTGCTACGATCCTACTGCTCCTACGTGCAGATCTGATACTCTGGGGGTTTCTGGATGCGTTTTAGGGTTTGATGTAGATGATCTTTGTT
>SNQJ01S0075680.1:17465-36822 GCA_010110895.2 Picea sitchensis
TTACTCCACAAAGCGTCTTCCCGTGAGGGCTTTCACCATAAGGGGACCACTTTGGAGTTCATCCATATTTACTTCTTATCAACCATGAAAAAACAATAATGAGTCATATTTACATCAAACACTATTGGGTCCATTACCCAACCTTTTTGCTACGGGTCTTTCTTCAAGGGTTGACATCAATGACAACCAACCTTAATCAACATCTTGAGCCTTCGGGTCATCCATGACCTCATTATCAACATCCTGGTGCTCTCTTTCCCTCTATTCAACCACCATCTTGCAAAAAATACAAAATCTTGAGTTAGAATTTTTATTTTTTAAAGCTTATGGAGGTGTACGCGACCTATTGTTAGAACAATTGCGTACATATGCAAATGTCACTAGAAGGGACCACCTACATCTTTCCATGCACATGAATCATGTTGAATAAGGCTGTGTACATGGCCATCTAACCTAAAAAATGCATTAAAAACTAAAAAAATCACTAAAATCTACAAAAGTTTGGATGAAAATGGAGAAGAGGGAATGGTATCTTACCTAGTCCAAGCAGTTTCAAGTTTTTATATTTGTGTGTATCGTACTAATCCTCTGAAGGTTGAAAGGTAAAAAGGGATCCAAGAACTCTCCAAGTGGTAAAAAGTCAAATGGTATGGTAAAAATGTGTTTTTTTCACATATCTTAACCCATTTTTCCCACTTTTTTCATAGTTTTTAACCCACTTTTAACATTTTTATGTCGTTTATACTAATGAAAATGCTTTGGAGTTGTTTTTTCATGCAATTTTCCTTGATATAGGTCTTTTTCTCACATGTGTTGTTACATTTATTGGCCTTTTTCGACTTCTCCAACATGTATTTTTCTCCTTACTGGCATATAAGGTGGGTTTCATTCCACCTGCACAATGCATTTATCCATACAGATCATGTATTTTCCATAGGGTCAACCCCATTCATTGTAACATTATACTTTCAAGTTTCTCTAAACGTATATAGATTGGCACTTATATCATTCACATTAACCAGAAGCACAAAAATCACACATGTATATAATAAAATCATAGACACATTGGCATTAAGGAAAAAAGATCATCTATATATATATCATCATCATCAATGTTCATCAAGTAAAAAATGTGGATCATATTACACAATAGGATTTTAACCTTGACTGTCTATCTCTAAGGACCGATAATACAAAAATATACAATGATCCCATCATCATAATCCCAAGGGCTCAACCCTTCCCTTGACATGTCTCTCATAACACACCATGGCATTTTCTAGATGTCAAAAGAGCCGCACCCATGCCTATGGTACTCCAACTACATGCCGCTACATTGGCTCTGGTAAATATTCAATCTGTATTATTTCCACTGAGCATACCCATATGTCCAGGTTCCTATGGACATTATTTAGTACTAGATTTGCATCTCCACCGTCATGGTTGGTCATCATGAACACGTCGTCCATGCCGAGGAAACCACTTAGGATGCCTCGATCCCACATCTACATAATCAAACAATCAAATTATTAACTTGATACACAACAAAAATATTTACTTATTAAAATCACAAAATATTTTATACCAATATCTCTGTAGGCATTGCCAAGAGGAATGGGCATCTCCTGATCATTGTGATAATCTATCCCTTCATAGGGATAATCCTCTATCGCAACCACTTGGCATGACCGGCAATAAAAAATGTGTCATCCTAGGGATCACCCGGTTGTCCTCATCCCTACCTCGGTCCATATCTCCATTGTGCCATCTTTGATAAAATGTAGATGGATTTCCACTTTGGGACTCAACATTGGTACTCTCTCAGAGAAAAATGTGCACATGAGGCGTCCAAAGCCAAAATTATTCATCTTTCCTTCTTTTCATCCTATCAAGTGAGCCTTCAAGCACATCAACAATGAAGTACTACAATCATATATAAAAAGTCTCAAGCATTCAACTTCATAGAACATAATCATTATTGAAGCTTGATGTAATGATGAAAATTTGTAATGTTCCCCACCTCTTGATAAAGAGGTATTGAAGAGACTCAGTGGCTTAGGCATCCCCACTAGGCCATAGTCTCACACTAAGGGGAAAGATCAACTAAATTAAGGTTATATTCTTAAGTTGACTTGAGGAAAAAGGTAAAAAAAGAGTAAAAGATAACTCAATGAAAGAATAGAAGAGCTAAAGAGTTAACCCTGGGAGTTAATCTAACTCAACAGAGAAATATAAGAAAAAGTATAAATAGAAGGCTGGGGCGCACCTATGAGGCATTCTGGATTTTGGTATTTGCTTGTTATTTCTCTTGAGCATACAGTTTGGGGTTTTGTTGTACAAAACCTTGTGAGCAACTCAGTGGTGAAATATCCACTCACCTTGTTCCAAAGCTTGGTCTCGGGGATGAAAGACTCCACCCACACCATTCTACACTTATCACACATCCACCAATAGATTCAGAAAAGCAACAGGGCCGTACTGTTAAGGAGTTTCCAGCAAGGGCACATCATCATATTAAGGAGAGTTCGATCCAGCTGATTAGGAGAGACGTTGGGCATTCCAACACTTGGGTTTTACTTGCAGTTTCTCAACCATCACTTTGAGGGTTTCTTTGAAGAGTTATCATCATCAAATCTTCAGCTACAGTTTGGGGCGACTTTGAGGCTAGGAGAACGTCCTGTGATTCAATATTTCTCAGATCTAGGGATATCTACCAAGAATCTGGATCTAAAACTTCTCCCACGGGGTTTCCATAGCCCGATCTATATTCCCGGAGAGTTTCAGATCATTTGGAGGCCTCCTTCATCAGGGTTGAGTTATCTAGGGTTCCAGGCATCTAGAAGGGTGCAGCTTCATTAGAGGATTCAGTATTTGGAGGGGTTGACCTTAACATTTCGGCCTGAGACTTCAGGAGGGAGATCCTATCACCCTGATCTATCAGTTGGCAGAGTTTGGGCTCATTTGGAGTCTTCCTTCATTAGGGCCGATTTATTAAGGGTTTCAACCTTCTATTGGAACGTGGCATCCTTCATCTTGAGGAGTTGGCATTCATACGGCTCAGATTTGTTGTATTGATCTTCAATTCTTATCCAACCTTTGGAGGCTTGTTTTGTATTAGCGGGAGCATTTTGTAGTAGCTCATATCTATTATCTATTGGGGCCATCTGAGGATTATTCTAGATCTTCTCTCTCTATTGTATCTGATTCATGCTTCTTATAATAAAGGTCAGATCTATGCTTCTGTTTTCTATATCTTGAATATGTTGTGATCATGCATGTGTTGGATGAATCATGTATAAACACCATTTAAATAACTGGAACACTTCAATAGCCACCTGCACATCAAACACTTCAGTGGTAGTTAGTGATTCCAAGCGAAACATTGTCTTGGGATCATTACAGTGGTATCAGAGCTTTGATCCTCCAAACCCATGGAGGGATTGGTGCATGCAGAGGTACAGTGGAATCTTTATGGGTAGAAGGAAGAAACTAACCAGTGAAACATAGGCCGAAATGGAAGGGTCAGGGGATGATCATGAGCCTCAAGGCTTGGCCTTCTTGGCAACCGAATTTGACAAGTTCCAAAAGACCATAAATCTCACAGAGTGCAACTTGGTCCACCATTTACTAGGAAAACTAGGAAACCAACCTAAGGGGACAGGCCGAAATCACTGAAACCTTGAAGAAGGTTGATGAGAATCTGAGGAAGATTGATGAGATCCAATCCTAGATAACTGATCTTTTGATGAAAATGACCCATCAAGGGAAGGACCTTGAGATGTATGGGAATAATGTGGCTAGTGGATCCGGTGGATTCCATGGTGAGATCAAATATAACTCAGAGAAAGCTCCCAGATCTGAAGGAAGTCAGGGAGGAGGCACATCCAATGGACAGATGGGTAGTAGGGCCAACCCTAGGCCATACATGCCCACATTCATAGATGAACAACTAGGCCAACATCTGGGTAGCAGGGATAACCCGAGGCCATACATGCCCACATTCACATATGAGCAAGTGCAACAGGAACAGGTGGATGATTTTGTTGAAAAAATGGTGAGATGTACCAAGGAGTACTACGTGTTGGATATGACGATTCAAAAGAAGATGTCGCTGGATCAATATTGCCAACTCAAGTTCAGAAATAATCCTAGGCCGAACCATAGGAGCATCTTTGAGTTTGAACGAAGAGCAAGGAAGATAGAGATTCCATACTTTGATGGTATGACCAAGATGACAACACAAGCATGGGTGAAAAAGCTGGATACCTACCTGCAACTTAACCCCATGAGGGATATGGAAGCCATCAAGTTTGCCACTATGTACTTGTATGGAAAATCTCATGATTGGTGGTATCACAGACTCACCACACTAGGCCACAATCAAATAGTATCCTACCCAGAATCTAATTAGCAGCTCATTGATATGTTTGATCAAGGGGATCCTAAGCTACACTTCCGGGAGATCACACAGCTCAAGAAAACTGGCACAGCTGAGGTATATATTGAAGAATTTTAGAGGTTGGCAGTGATGGTGTAAGACATTTCTCCAACCAGACTCATGATGATCTTTACTGAGGGGTTGATGGAACCCTTGAAGGGTTGGGTAAAGGATTTCAAGCCTACCAACCTACAGGAGGCTATTTGTAAGGCAAGGGATCTGGGGCCAGCTGCTAAGCCAAAATTCATACCCAGACCACCTCTTAACAATGGTGGAAGAGATCAAAGGCCTCCAATGAACCAAGGAGGACGTGACCCAAGGGGTTTTGACAGGGGCCGTGGCACAATGGATGAGAACACCAGGAGGGATATGAGAAGGAAGAAACTTTGCTTCACCTGTAAAGAACCATGGAACCCATCATACAAATGCATGGGCCCTGGTCAAGTGCACTACATAGAGGTCACTTCTGACAATGAGGAGGAGGAGGAGATCAGACAGATACAGAACATTGAGGCCGAAACTATTGAGACAGTAGAAGAAGCGATCATAGGATAGGTAGGACAGGACTGTATGGCTACCTTAGTGTCTATCAGTGGAGTGCCCAAGTATAACACCTTTCAGATGAGGGGGGTCTTGCAAGGATAAAAGGTATCGGTTCTGATTGATGGGGGAGCCTCTCATAACTTCATTGATTCAACATTGCTGAAAAGGAGGCACATACCCACAGTAGAGTTTGAAGGGTTCAAGGTGGAGGTAGAAGGTGGAGGCACTATGCCTTGTGACAAATACATCCATGGCATGAAGCTTACCTTGGGTAGGCATGAGCTGGTATAGGACGTCTATGTTATGGACCTTCCAGATACCAACGTCATCCTTGGTGTTCAGTGGCTGAGCACATTGGGACCTATCACCACCAACTACAAGACCATGGAGATTTCATTCACAGAGGAAAGTGGATGAAAGATTAGTGCTCCGGGGCATGACAGGGAATGTTACAATGGTGGTTACGGCCAAGAGGATGGAGGCCATCTTCCGAAGATATGAGATAGTGTATGCAACAAAATGCAGGATCTCATCATGTATGGATGAGTAGGGAAATGTTCACTACACCCCAGAGATCAAAGAAATCCTTGACAAGCACCACAATGTGTTTGGATCAATTCCCCCAGGGGTACCACCATACAGAGGGTTTGAGAACATTATTGAGCTAGATGAAGGAGCCAATCCAGTCATTTCCACACCATACAGACATCCAAAGAAGTACAAAGACGAGATAGAGAAGGCCATCAAAGAACTTTTGGACATGGGGCACATCAGACCAAGAACTAGCCCTTTTGTCTCTTCAATAGTGCTGGTGAAGAAAAAAGATGGCACTATGAGGATGTGCATTTACTTTAGGGCCTTGAATAAAAAGACCATCAAAAACAGGTACCCGATACCAAGGATTCATGAGCTACTAGACGAGTTGCATGGAGCTATCTATTTCAAAAAGATTGACCTTCGTTGTGGCTATCATCAGATCAAGATGAGGGAGGAGGAAATCTCAAAAACAACCTTCATATGTCATTACGACCACTATGAGTTTTTGGTGATTCCCTTTGGGTTAACTAACACCCCAACCACGTTCCAATCTTGTATGAACCATGTGTTCAACAGGTAGTTGAGGAAGCATTTGCTGGTATTTTTTTATGACTTGCTCATTTACAGCAAGACATGGGAGGAGCATCTCAGACATGTGAATCAGATTTTGACAATCATGGAGGAACAATCACTATATGCTAAGGAGTCCAAATGTGAGTTTGGAACAACATAGGTTCTTTACTTGGGGCACATCATTGGAGAAAAGGGGGTACATGTAAATCAGGAGAAAATAAAAGCCATCATGGAATGGCCTACTCCTAAGACACTCACATAATTGAGAGGATTTCTGGGCATGTGCACGTACTACAGGAAATTTGTCAAGGGATTTTCTTAGCTATGTGCACCTTTGACTGATTTGACTAAGAAAGGAGCCTTCAAGTGGAATGAGGAGGCTCAAATGATGATGGACAAGATGAAGAAGGTAATGAGTACGTGCCCAGTCCTGGCCCTTCCAGATTTTAGCCTACCTTTTACCTTGGAGTGTGATGCCTCAGGAGAAGGGATAGGGGTCATACTGATGCAGAATAGGCATCCTCTTGCCTATGAGAGTCAGAAACTCAGGGGTCCCGAGCTAATCTACAACATTTATGACAAAGAAATGCTGGCTATCATGCACGCACTAGCCAATTTCCGACAATATTTGGTAGGTGCACAGTTTTTGGTCAAGTCAGATCATAACAGTCTCAAATACCTATTGCAGCAGAAGAACTTGAATGAGAGACAACAGAAATGGGTAAGAAGAATACAGGCCTACGACTTTGACATTGAATTTGTCAAAGGGAAGAACAATGTGGTGGCTGATGCATTATCCAGGAGGTCATCCATCTTTGCCATGACAGGGGTATCAGTTGACTGGAAAGACCATCTGGTAATGGAATATGCAAAGGATCAGTTCGCGTGTCAGCTATTGGATGGGCAGGTACAAGATGATAATTTCAGGGTTATAAATGACCTCATCTACTATATTGCAGGTGTACCATGAATCACCGATGGCAGGACACCAGGGGATCAACAAGATGTACAGGCAGGTGAGGGAAAGGTTCTCATGAAAGGGCCTCAAGGAGGACGTGATAAAGCACGTCAAGGAGTGTACTACATGTCAGGAGAACAAGGATGAGCACACACATCCAGTAGGACTACTGCAACCCTTACCCATTCTGGAGCACAAGTGGGAAAGCATATCCATAGATTTCATCACTGGGTTTCCAAAGACACAAGGGAAGGACTGCATTTTTGTAGTAGTGGATAGGTTGATGAAGTTTGCACACGTCTTCACCATAGCTACTGACTTTAGTGCAACACAGGTGTTCGAACTGTTTTTTAGGGATATTTTCAGGTTGCACGACCTACCCAAGACCATTGTTAGTGACAAGGATAGAAGGTTCATGAGTACATTTTGGCAGGAGTTATTCAGATTGGTTGGTACGGCCTTGACCCCTAGTACCAACTATCATCCTTAGACGGATGGACAGACTGAGATAGTTAACAAGTGGGTGGAAGGCTACCTCAAAAATTATGTGGCAGGGCAACAGAAAGTGTGGGCAAGATGGTTTCACTTGGGAGAGTATTGCTACAACACCACCCAACATATGTCCATAGGCATGTCACCATTCAGGGCCTTGTATAGCTATGATCCTTTATCTTTTGTGGAGATTTCTTTCGGTGACAATCATGTGCCCATGGTACAAGATTGGATACAACAAAGACAAGATATTCTCAGGGAGCTGAAGGATCATATACAGAGAGCACATAACCAACAAAAGATCCAAGCAGACAAGCACATAGTTGATCGTACTTTTGAGGTTGGTGACTTAGTCTATCTAAGGCTCCAACCATACAGGCAGGCTTCCATAAAAAGAAGCGGAGAAGAGAAGCTGTAACCACGTTTCTTTGGGCCCTACATAGTCAACATGAATATAGGGGCCATAGCTTATGAGCTTATGAGCAGGATACACAACGTCTTCCATGTCTCCTTCCTCAAGAAAGTCATAGGTCAACACATCACTCCCATTGAGGCATTACCTCCCATGGATGAAGAAGGACAACTTGTTTTGATTCCGGAGGAGATATTGGAGGTTTGAAAGAAGAGTCTCAGGAACATAAGCATCAAGGAGTACCTGATTAGATGGAAGGATCTACCCACTGAGGATGCTACATGGGAAAGTGAACAAGTGGTGAGAGAAACAGGTTTGGAATTGCTTGAGGATAAGCAATTTCTAGCAGGGGAGACTGTAATGTCACCCACCTGTTGATAAAGAGTTATTGAAGAGACTCAGTGGCTTAGGCATCCCCACTAGGCCATAGTCTCACACTAAGGGGAAAGGTCAACTAGATTAAAGTTATATTCTTAAGTTGACTTGAGGAAAAAGGTAAAAAAAGAGTAAAAGATAACTCAATGAAAGAATAGAAGAGATGGAAGAGTTAACCCTGGGAGTTAATCTAACTCAACAGAGAAATAGAAGAAAAAGTATAAATAGAAGGCTGGGGTGCACCTATGAGGCATTCTGGATTTTGGTATTTTCTTGTTATTGCTCTTGAGCATACAGTTTGGGGTTTTGTTGTACAAACCCTTGTGAGAAACTCAGTGGTGAAAGATCCACTCACCTTGTTCCAAAGCTTGGTCTCGGGGATGAAAGACTCCACCCACACCATTCTACACTTATCACACATCCACCAATAGATTCAGAAAAGCAACATGGTTGTACTGTTCAGGAGTTTCCAGCAAGGGCACATCATCATCTTAAGGAGAGTTCGATCCAACTGATCAGGAGAGACGTTGGGCATTCCAACACTTGGGTTTTACTTGCAGTTGTTCAACCATCACTTTGAGGGTTTCTTTGAAGAGTTGTCATCATCATATCTTCAGCTACAGTTTTGGGCGACTTTGAGGCTAGGAGGACGTCCTGTGATTCAGTATTTATTAGATATAGGGAGATCTACCAAGAATCTGGATCTGAAAATTCTCCCACAGGGTTTCCATAGCCCGATCTATATTCCCGGAGAGTTTCAGATCATTTGGAGGCCTCCTTCACCAGGTCTGAGTTATCTAGGGTTCCAGGCATCTAGGAGGGCGCAACTTCATTAGAGGATTCAGTATTTGGAGGGGTTGGCCTTAGCATTTCGGCCTGAGACTTCAGGAGGGAGATCCTATCAACCTGATCTATCAGTTGGCAGAGTTTGGGCTCATTTGGAGTCTTCCTTCATCAATGTCAATTTATTGAGGGTTTTAGCCTTCTACTGGAACGTGGCATCCTTCAGCTTGAGGAGATGTCATTGATATGGCTCAGATCTATTATATTCACCTTCAATTCTTATCTAGCCTTTGGAGGCTTGTTTTGTATTAGCGGGAGCATTTTGTAGCAGCTCATATCTATTATCTATTGGGGCCATCTGAGGATTATTCTAGATATGCTCTCTCTATTGTATCGGATTCATGCTTCTTATAATAAAGGTCAGATCTATGCTTTTGTTTTCTATATCTTGAATATGTTGTGATCGTGCATGTGTTGGATGAATCTTGTATAAACACCATTTAAATAACTGGAACACTTCAATAGCCACCTTCACATCAAACACTTTAGTGGTAGTTAGTGATTCCAAGAAAAAAATTGGCTTGGGATCATTACAAAATCCTACAATCTGAGCAATTGTCAAGACAATAATTTTAAGGCACATGATATCTAATCGTTTTATTGGGAGTTGGCTCCCAACTTTCTCTGTCTCAACTAAGAAATACATAGCAATGTATTCATTGATTGTTAGAAAAATGGATCCTTTTACTTTCAAGTTCACTATATCACCTCAGCCGGATAACACTGTAAGAAAATATATATTCTTAGTCTCAATCTTCAAGGATTTCCCATTGATCATGAATGCATCATCTTTGGGATCCCAATAATCAATCAATGTTTCAAGAAATTTTCATTGTGCTCTAATCCCATTGCAATGAAGGAAAGTATACAATTTGCAACGTCGGAGGACTTCTTGAGCCTATGGGCCGTCCATGACATCATTGTCAACATCCACATGCTTTATTTCCCTCCATTCAATCACCATCCTACAAAAAATCCAAAATCTTGAGTTAGAATTTTTATTTTTTAAATATTATAGAGATGTATGCGACCTCATGTTAGGACAATCACATACATATGCGACTGTCACTAGTAGGGATTGTTAGCACTCTGTAAATTTCTTAGAGGTTGAATAAGAAGAAATCTACGAAGGATAACCTTAACCAACCGCTTTTAAAGTTGGGATCTAGCCCTTCCAGCTTCAGAGAGGGATCTCTCTATGTGATTTAGCTTTGTTTTTTAGTTTAGATTTTAGGCTAGGTAATGACACGAGTTTGTTTTGTTGTAAAAGTGGTTTATAAAGTGGTTGAGACTGTCTACACATCCATTGGGCTATGGGGTCTGTATTTAAACCAATAATCGATACAACCAGAAATGCTAAAGAAAACCTCCACAGGGCGAGATAATATACTCACTGGATCCTTTTCAGTTAAAATGATGGATGGAAGAAAAGATGAGGAAATAACTTCAACTAACAAGCAGTTAAGAATTTATCAATTGAAGGTATTAGAAGATAAACATATAAATCTTTAGAATCAGAAACAGGGTATCAGAGATAAATCCTGCAACATAATGTTATTCATAAAGATTAGATTCAGAAAACAAAATGAATACAGAGAAAGAAAAACATTTAACTTAGGAGATCAACGTCACTAGTGAACATACACAAGAATCCTGTAAATGCCTCTTCTTTATTAATGGTTGATCTCAAAAATAGTACAGCTTGATAGCAATAGGGCATTTGAATCAACAACCCTCAATACTTCGAGAGTTGAAGTATTTATAATTCAATTTACAAACGTTCCTATCATAACTGATCAGGACGTGCTCATTCTATTTTTAGTCTAACTACTTTAACTAATCAAAAACTGTTTGATGACTCATTACAACTGCATGCGGAAATTTCTGGGGTAGGCCGTTGGCGAGGTGCTTTCGCAATCTCTTTTGACTGGACCGGTGACTGGATTGTGACAGCTCATCTGCTAATCTAGTAGATCACACAGTTCTTCCCATCTGATATGACCTGGCACTGTGACTTTAAGCAATCTCCGATACACTTCATCCATGTCTGTATATTTAGCAAATGTAGGCTTGATGGTGAATATGTGTTTAATTTCATGTTGGATACTAATATCCAACTGTAGGGCCTCCATGAATGCTTTACCTGTGATACTCCCTTGTACCCCTGCAAACTTGGAACTGTCCTTGGATACTTCTGTCAACCTCTTCTTGTAGTCAGGGAGCGTCATTAATTTATCATTGATGACCTTCAGGCCAGGCAGGCCCTTCCTTTGGAGAGCATCTATTTTATTGAAAAACTTCTGCACTCCTTGATCCATGACTTGAATCTTCTCCTCAAGATGAAGCATGAGACCCCTTTTGGTTAGGACCCTTTTGACTTCAAGTATAGTTTATGTCCTGTCCTCAATATTTAATTCTTCTAGTTCCTCCCTGGTCTTTGAATTCAGGAACCTTATGATTTCATTCGCTTGGGCTGGCATGTCTCCCAGCTCCATTCTGATTTTCTCAACAACTTGCTTGCTCATCTCGAGGAACTCATTTTGTTCAAACATGATTTGGACCATTGGCCAGATTTCATTTATAGACTTGGAAATATATGTCCACACAATCTATTTCACCTCTGCCAAAGTCTTTCCTGCCATTGTTTGTTTCTGAAGCTGTTGTAACTCCTTCTTGATTTTCTCATTCATCTGTTTCTCTTTGGACAGACTTGTCTGGAAAGAAGTATTTAGCTCTTGGAGATTCTCCACCTCTTTCTTAAGCCTGCTGATTTCTGACTCTTGCAGGTTCATTCTCTCCATAGACTTGGCCAAATCTGTTGTTCCCTCTGGTAGTGGCACTGATGTAGTAGATGGAATGGCTGTCACTGTTTCTGTGCTTAATCCTGCAATCGGGATAGCACTTAATGGGATGCCTTCCATTGTCTTTGCCTGGTCTCTCTCTTTTAGCAGTCTTTCCATCTTTGCCTCCATCTCCTTTAGCTGAGCATTCTTCTCCATGAGTAATTTTAACATCTCATCCTTTTCCCCTTCCTTTTCGGCTATCTCCTTTGCCTGGGGGTCCTCAGTTGGAGGGAGCTTTAGCTGTTTTCTTAAGGATGCGATGTCAACATTTTTCTTTTTGATCATCTCTTCGACAGCCTTGACGTTCGCACGGTCATAACCGATCTTGAGGACCAACTCCTCCAACGTCTTGATTTTGTTATCTTTTGCGAAAGATGATATTTTCTCCAGCTTCAGTTGGGTCTGGGCATTGCTCAAAGCTACCTGAAATTTTGATGCAGAAGCTGTAGCATGAGCCAAAGTGTGGAAAACCATCTCGCCAGTTTGCTTGTGAAGATCCATCTGATCTGCTGGATGCACGTCTTTAGCCTGAAACTCGAATGTGGCCCTTTTATAATCTGATATAACCTTGGGATCGGGCACTTGTGCTTGGAGGTAAGCCATATGCATCCTACCCTTTTCTGTGTCAAATTCCGAAAGAAGCCTATGCTGAGCTGTGGATGACTGCTTCTGAAACTGGGCATAAGTGCTGGTAGTAAGAGTCTGGTTTTTCTTCTTGATCAAGTCATATTTTTCAAAAATGCCCAACTTGGGCCCGGTCTTGCTTGGTGGAGCATCTGTGGGAGAGTCTGTGGATTTGATATATGGTGTTATTGCCTTGTGCTGACTCAAGCCGAAAGGTAGACTGGAGGGCTTGAACCCTGTGGTGGTCACTGTGGTGGCTATGACCTCTTGTTCTACTATCGTGCCTGTCGTTGAAACTATTTTTATCCTTTTGGCGTGCATCTTAAACTCCTCCGACAACACCTCTGTTACAGGAGAAGACGATTCCTGTAGGGGCCTCTTTTCCTTGGGATTCTGAGGTGTGGTAGTGGGTGGCATGCTTGTCGATGGCACCTGCTTTTCCACCTCAACAGGTGGTTCCATGTCCATCAAAGTGTTGGGCTCCCATTCCGTCTGATTAGCAAATTTCTCGATCTTCGGCCTGGACTCATGGGCATAAGGGACATTTTTATTTTTTACTCTCATTTCGGAAATGATCCCGCAGGGATCATAGTGCCAGGTGAAGCTTGTAAAGAATTTCATCTCCTTTAACATTCAGTCTGCTTCCTCCCCTACACCTCTACTATTACAGATGAACGAACCAATCTGCCCTTTGATCCGCAATTGTTGCTTCTTCTTAAGGGAAACAAAATGAATATCATCAGAATTCATAATCTGCCTAATATATTCTAATGCAAAAATTCTTACCGGGACATATCTCGGCATCTTGTAAGGTGCCAATTCGCACCCATAAAATCGAATCTTAGAGTGATTCTGATACAAAAACCAGTCTCCTGTCTTTGCATTGTCCGAGAGGTGTAGAACTCTCTGGACCTCTTCATTTATTCGTGGCTCAGGCCTGCCACTCAGCATACTTACCACAGGGTGGTAAAACTGGTCAATGAAATATCTGAAACCGTATTCAACAGAGTTATGTTTCAGAAGAGAAGTCCACGCTGTGACAGGCTGGGGCCTCCCGTCGGTGTCCATCTTCTGCATGGAGAAAATGAACCTGTCGGCTTGAAAATAGACGAACATGTAAGCCAGAATGGATGAATACCTGAACATGCCCTCTGTGGTGAAATTCACAAATTTCTCGTGGATATTATTGGCCAAGAAGGTGTTGTAGTCGAATTGCATGGTTGGTTGTTCATCATTTGAGAAAATGGACAGAAAACCCAGGATGGGCTCGTCTACCCATTGATCAGAATAGTAACCAAGCAGGGCACACAGGGAAGAAATAATTTGATTTCCTTTGGTGGAAAACATTGAAGAAGGGTACGGAGGATTGGTGGTCGGGAGTGGAGAGGAAGTGGGGAGAAAAATCTCGAATATCTGAGCTCTCTGGGGAAAAGTTATTTTATGATAAAGCTCAGTGAGGATTTCTAAGCTGAACGGGGACGCAGATTCTGCACGGGTGATTTGCATCGTCTGGTCAATATCTTCCAGGGTGATGAAGAAAAGGACGTCTCTGGATGAAGAAACGATGGCTTTCTGGTCGGGGACGTAATGGGCTTGGCATTTGAGGGCAAACTTGGGGAAATGATGAACTTGGGGAAAGAGATATAGGGGCAAATTGGACTCCCAGAGTCCAATTTCGTCGCTTTGGTCCAGGAATACTTCCCAGAGCCATGATTGCAGATCAGAGAAGTCAAAACCGCAAATAGTGTCTGCTATCAATCGATCTTTATCGACCAAGGGGACTTTATCTAGGTCGACCGGAGGAGGAAGAAAAGGATTCTCTTCCTCTTCCCCTTGTTTTGTCTTTGATACCATTTTAGCAACTGTACCTGCAACAAACAATATGTTAGTGGGGTTGAAAAACAGCGGGTGAAGGTGATACGAAAGCAATGGAGGAATAGGAGATTTCTGGCGCGATGGACGAATAATGAGTGAACAGGGAGAACGGTAGTTTTATTCAAAAATGGGTCGGTTGGACGCGGGAAAATGGTCAGCATGACAATGGGTATATTACCCAGTTATTAATTGACAACGGGCCACTTGGGATGATTTGGCAGATGACGGTGGCCAAAGTATACGGAAGGGTGACGTGGAGGCTGGTGATTGGAGGTGAAAGTCGCCAAAAGGGGTTGTTCATGAGTGGAAGTGTAAAGGTCTGACAACATGGCTGACAATAGTTATGGGATGGGACTCAAACCCAAAAGCAAGTGGGACAAGTGGACTTAGTGGAGGATGACGTCCATGAGTGGAGGATGTCAGACACCATGTGAGGGACGAGACTTGAGAACCAATAGACTTGTGCCACCTGTGACGATGGGCCCGCCTGCGGGAAATATCTATTCCGAACCCCCCCCTTTGATTAAAAGTAGGACACCAAGGGGGGTCTAAAATTCATTTTGATCCATCGATCTGTACGTTGGCTTTCTGGCCGCAGAGCTCAGCGCGCTCCTTAACACCCATTCCGGAGCCCCCCCTCCATTAAAGGCAGAACGGACGGGGGGGTCCGGAATCCAATATGGACCGTAGATTCAAGCACCCTTTTCAGAGACGTCCAGATGTGTGCCAGAGTTATAACCGATTCCGGACCCCCCCCCTCCGTTATAGGTAGAATGGGTGGGGGGGTCCGGAATCCAATGTGGGTCGTGGATTCACGCGCTCTCTTCTGGACCGTCCAGATCTGCGTGGATATTATCACCGATTCCGGACCCGCCCCCCCTCCGTTAAAGGTAGAATGAAAGGGGGGGTCCGGAATGCTGTGTGAGCCGTTGATCTAGGCGTCGTGATCTGGGCCATGGGAAAGTGAATGAAACATATGTTAGGAGCGGAAAAGTCATGTGTAGGAAAAACTTAGGATTAGTGTATTTCTTATGGTTTTCCAAACTTTGTCTTAGACACCACCAAGGGGACATCACTTCAACTATCATTAGGCATGGGAGGCATGGGGTGGCATCTTTATCAATCTGATTTTATTTGGGCGAGGCAGGCCAAGCAGTTAATCTACATTCTATCCTACTTTCACGAGACAAATAACCCAGATTAAACTGTTGGGTTAAGATATTATTCTTCCTAGGGGCTATCTGACCAGGATTAGACAGTCTGGTCATATTTATTCACTAATTCTATCCTAGGGTCTATATGACCAGGATTAGATGGTCTGATTAGATGTATTCACTAGTTCTAACCTAGGGGATATCTGACCAGGATTAGATGGTTTGATCAGATGCATTCACTAACCTATCAACATCGAAAATTTAAAAGAACTTGGTCATGCTTGAAAGGTATGACCAAGTTACTATTATTGCATGGGGCTTTTTGTTCCAATTCTTTTAACCCTCTTTTCTTTTCTTTTCTTTTTTCTTTTTCTTTTCTTTTCCTCTTTGTAAAATGAAAATCATTTGCCAATAAGAACACTAGATACAGATAATATCCATAATATCCAAGTCATAAGTTGATTTCCATAATTTATGGGGCGATAACAGGGATCACGTACATATTTTCATATACACGACTTGTGTTGAATAACATTGTGTACATGGCCATATATTCTAAAAGATGCATTAAAAACCTCAAAAATCATTAAAATAAAATAAAAAATGGATGAAAATGGAGAGGAGGGGAATGGTCTCTTACCTGGTCCAAGTGGTTTTGAGTTCTGAGATATATGCATCCCATACTATTCCTTGGAAGGTTTAAAGGTAAAAATGGCTCCAAGTGCTATTCAAGCCAGAAAAAATTCAAATGGTATGGTAAAAATGTGTTTTTCACCTATTTTAACCCATTTTTTCCAGTTTTTACATAGATTTTTACCCCCTTCTAACATTTTTATGCCATTTAAACTAATCAAAATTCTTTGGAGATGTTTTGTCATGAAATTTCCCTTGAGATATGTATTTTTCTCATAGGCTTTGTTACATCTATTGGATTTTTTTTACTTCTTCGACAGGTATTGTGTTCCTTACTCCCATATAGGTTAGATTTTATGATCCATATTTTATGAGTAGAATGAAATGAATATAGTGTTTGCCAACACAGGTATTACAACAGAGGACAAACACCTTCGGTAACCACTCACATAACTAGATCAAAGATCAACACACCGATTTTTTCACGTGGTAAAACCCCTACAAGGAAACATCCACGGCCCCAACCAGCGCGACCACTTGGAGCAATTTAAAAATGCAAAAGAAAATGATTACAGAGAGATTTTACAAGAGAGTTTCTCATAATCGATCATCAGAAAATGACCCTTCATTATCTCTAAATAGAGATCATGGACCAATTGGGTGTTAATCCATGTATCAATAGCCATTAATATCGAGGAGAGTATGAACCGTCGGATCACTCTATGTCAGGAACATATCGTGACCGTCAGATTTCCTAACTACAAATTCATACTAAAGAAACACATTTTTACCTAACGACACATTAGACCAAGTAGATCTTAACTAACTCCCAAGTGTCTAAATATCCTAACACCCCCCCTTAAGAACAACTTGGGATAGGATTGAAGGATTTACAATGGTGACACGATAAGAGAAGGAAGGCAGAATTAGAACCTATCCCCCCTTAATAACAACTTCCTGAACTCCTAACATAGATCGAAGTTTCGAAAACTTCGATTCTATAAGAGACTTTGTTAAAATGTCTACAACATGATCTTTTGTAGGGAAAAAGAGCACTTCAATAACTTGCTCATGAATGAGCTTTCTGATGAAGTAGATGTGTAGCTCGATGTGTTTGCTACATTGATGTTGAAATGGGTCTTTGGCGAGCTTGATGGCACTCTGATTGTTGCACCAAAGGCTGGTCGGATGCTGCTGCTGGAATCTAAACTATGAGAGGATCTATCAAAGCCACAAGGATTCCTGACTTTCATTTACCGTTGCTCGGTACTCTGCTTCTACTGAAGAAAGTGAAGTAGCCTATTGTTTCTTATATGCCCAAGTGACAGGTCCTAAACCAAAGCTGAAAACATAACTTGCAGTAGACTTCCGATCATTAGGGTCGCCGACCCAATCTGAGTTAGTGAAACCAACCAATAAATGATTCCCCCTTGAATTGTAATGTATCCTAAACTGAAATGTACCACAAACATAGTGAAGTATCCTTTTAGCTGCTTTCCAATGGATTTCATGGGGTGTTTTCATATACCGGGAAATAAGACCAACAACAAAGGAAAGATCAGGATAGGTGTGCATCAAGTATAAGAGGATACCAACTAACTGACGGTACATGGTGGCATCAACTTCGGGAGAAGTACAGGTGGTAGTAAACTTGACTCCAGACTGGAAGGGAGAAGCGGTTGGTTTACAATCGTCCATGTGAAAGCGACGAAGAAGGTCACAAGCATACTTAGACTGGGAAAGAAAAATTCCTTCATTGGTTTGCAAAACTTGGAGGCCAAGGAAATAGTGCAAAAACCTAAGTCTGTCATTTTAAATTTCTTCTTAAGGCTAATTTTCACATGGTTTAAGATTTTTGAGTCACTACCAATAAGGATAAGGTCATCAACATAAACGACAAGGATTATGAGATGGCTTCCTACTTTCTTGGTATAGACATTAGGATCAGAATGGCATCTAGAGAATCTAATGGAAATAAGAAAGTTGCTCATTTTGGCATACCAAGCTCGGGGAGCTTGCTTGAGACCATAAAGAGATTTCTTAAGGTGACAAACAAGGCTAGAGTCATTTTGGACATAGCCAGGAGGTTGTTCCATGTAGATTTATTCTTGCAAATCTCCATGCAAGNAGCAACTCAGTGGTGAAAGACCCACTCACTTGTTCCGCAGCTTGGTCTCGGGGATGAAAGACTCCACCCACACCATTCTACACTCAGCACACTTCCACCCATCGATTCAGAAAAGCAGCAGGGCCATATTGTTCATGAGTTTCTAGCAAGGGCGCATCATCATCTAAAGAAGGGTTCGATCCAACTGATCAAGAGAGCCTTTGTTCATTCCGACACTTGGGTTTTACTTGCAGGGTCTCAACCATCATTTTGAGGGTTTTTCCGGAGAGTTATCACCATTGGATCTTTAGCTTCAGATTGGGACGGCTTGGAGGCAAGAGGACGTCCTGTGATTCAGTCTTTCTCAAATCTAGGGAGATCTACTTGGAATCTGGGTCTAAAACTTCTCATACGGGTTTCCCATAGCCCGATCTACATTCCTGGAGAGTTTCAGAGCATTTGGAGGTCTCCTTCATCAAGGTCGAGTTATCTAGGGTTTCAGGCATCCAGGAGGGCGCAACTTCATTTGAGGATTCAGTGTTTGGAGGGGTTTTCCTTGGCCTTTCAGCTTGAGACTTCAGGAGGGGGTTACTGTCACCTGGATCTATCATTTGGCAGAGTTTGGACTCATTTGGAGTCTTCCTACAGTTGGGCCGAATTATTGAGGGTTTCAACTATCTACTAGAGCGTGGCATCTTCCAGACTGAGGAGCTTGGGATTCATACGGCCCGGATCTACTAGCCTTGGTCTTCATCTCTCATCCAGCCTTTGGAGGCTTATTTTGTATCGGCGAGAGCATTTTGTAGTAGCTCGTATTTCTTATCTATTGGGCCATCTGAGGATTATTCCAGATCTGCTCTCTATTGTATCTGTTCCGTGCTTCTTATAATAAAAGGTCAGATCTATGCTTGTGTTCTCTATATCTTGAATGTATTGTGATATTTCATGTG